>WPIO01000001.1:1995000-2097500 GCA_009760855.2 Cristatella mucedo | reverse complement strand
ACCTAAGCCATTCGTCAAGTCACGTGGCACACGAGTGCTGTTAATGCAGCAGGAGCAGCAATACAAGACTAACAAAATGCCACTGTTGGTGTATTACTGAAAATTTGTTATCCTTGTGTAGCCTCCATGATTATTCTATTTTTTATCTAGCAGTACATGCGTTGGAACCGTGATGATACTTAAGGGAGCTCCAGTTTGTGCACACTGCATTTGTTTGTTTTTGATCGTCGCGAGTAAGAATTTGCTTGCCTGTGGACATATAAATGCGTTCCACTTCATTCTGTGTCTTGTAAATTCCACCCCACCCACCCCCCCCCCCTTGAGCCGAGGCCTACCCCACCACGAAGGCTGAGGCTTTAGCTTTGCCGACTGTTAGTTACCTCCCTATTAGGCACGATCGTGTGTGCCTATTATCATTTTGCTGTCGTTGTCCAAATGCATTTTGCTGCGTTGCTGCTTCCAGGGTCAGTTAATTGGGAATTTCCCATAGGCCAACCTGGACACGGGTGGCCTAAGCCCTGCTAGTTTGGTATCCCTAGCATAGTCTACTGCCGCCTTTTGTAATCTCCCTGCAATTCACTGGAACTTGGTGACACTCTGGCTGACTATAAACCCTGTGGCCCATCTTAACGATTGTCTTTGGAATTCTCACTCAACGTGCACTAAACCCCTAATATAACATGAGATGATTATTGATGATAAGCTATACATGTTTGCTTTGATCGATACCTGGCTGAAATCAACTTACTGCCCGACAACCGATGCTACCCCAACAGGTTTCTTCTTCTTTCATACCAATCAAAACTGGAGGCAGGGTCTCTGTTGTCGCATGTTCCTACCTCAATTTCAAACCGTTTGCAGAACCACCGAAGCAGTTTTTCGAACCTCTTGTTTTGAGTCACTCTGACAACAGGCTACAATGGTAGCAGTAATCTATCATCCCCAGGTACTAAGTTCTCCTTTATATCAGATTTTTCTGATCTCCTTTCTATGTTGTGTGCAAGAAATTGATCTTTCCTCGTTATGGATGATTTTAAAATTCATTTTGACAACTGAACTTATGCCTTAAATGCCTAATTTCATGTACTGACTCCTTTTGTCTTCTGGCTCATGAGCATAACCCTAATCACAACAAGGGTCACACACTTGATAAAATATTCTCCTACACCAGTATGCTATCATCCCATATTATTACCGAATTCTGCTCATCTGACCACATGCAGATCTCATTCAGTCTGCAGTATGTGCCCTCATCCGCAGCCAAAATCGTCGGTGAATTGCAAAACCTCAACGCCCTTTAAATTGATGCTGTCCACACAAGAATATCTTGTTCCCCCTTCTGCTCAATCTCCGACTTCCTTGTGTCATCAAATGTCCTTGAGCTTAATTTTCTGTAATCATGGACATGGACAGCAAAATTAAGCCAACCTAAATCAGAAATTCTTCCAGAGTCGGTCAAAACAAGCAGAGATGAACTGACAATTCAAATTTTACTTCAATACATGAAGTATTTGTTGAGTTATGGACTTTAAAAGGCACCAACCTGCACAGGAAATGAAGTTTTATACATTTCACAAGAATGCACCTCAACAGGCTTCACATATTTACCTCGATCTACCAAAGTTCAAAAAGTTGGGATACAAGTCGCATATGATGACGAGATCAGTAAATGTGATTTTTAGATATGTTGCTTCCTGTTTACCTCCGGGTCAGATGTAGTTTGAAAAATCATTTTTTCTTTTAGTCGGACGTCATCGGAGCTTCTGATCCCATTTGTAACATGTTATTCTTTTGAAATGTACCCCAAACAAATATATGATTGTAAATAATAACTAATTTTATAAATATTTTCTTGAATTCCCTTTAATCACTCCAAGTTAGCTCCTTACATAGTGATCGTAGTGGTGATCTAGCTGATCGAATCTCTAGAATCGTTGTCAACTAGATAGACAAGACCAGAGAGTCCGTCCCTAATGTGGCAGCATCCCCTCTATACATCTGTCCCTCAATAAAAACTCCAACAGGACCTTTCTCCCTCAATTTCATGCAGCACCTCAATGTCTACATTAAAGAGGAGTAACCTAATCCTGAAAATTATCTCCCAATCAAAGCACTCTACCAGTCCTCAAGACCCGATTCTCACTGTTCTATGTCTACGATGCTTAAATCTACTGCTGCCATGCATAACTATGTAGATGTCCTTAGCCTCAGGTCACGTCCCTGCACCTTTTTGAAAGGCTGCTGTTAGACCACTAGTTAAGAAAGCACCGTTAGATCAATTGAACTTAAGCAGCTTCCTTCAGTCTCACATCTCCAGTTCCTATCAGAGACACTGGAACGAGTTCTTGCAGACCAGCTCTTATATTGAAACTTCAAGCCTATCGAATAAGTTTCAGTCTTGTTTTAGAGTTAATCACTCCCGAGTCAGCATTGCTTCGGGTGTATAACGCCTTCTTCGGAATGCAGACTCGGAGTCTCTCTACTTTTATTGCTCGATCTTTCGGCAGCTTTTGATACTGTCGATCACCACGCATTTCCACATTTTGTACACAATAATTTTATGGTTGGGGGTCGCCACAACATGAGCAACTGTGTTAAAGGGTCATGGCATTAGGGAGGCTGAGAACCACTGCACTAAAGTATAGGGTACCTCCGGACTCCATGTTCGGTCTTCTTCATTTTGCAGTTTATGCTCTCCCTCTTGCTGCCGTGATCGCCAAGCACAGTCTAGGCTTACACTTCTGTGCAGATGACAATCAGTTGTACCTTAGCTTTGATTCCTCCCAGCTCTCCAGCACGTTGAATTCTCTCAGCTCCATTGATGTACGTATTGCTGTCATTCATGCGTGGATGGCAGCAAACTGTCTCAGCTTGAATGATGATGAAACCAACTTAGGAGTTATGGGCAAACCATGTGTTACTCAGAAACAGGAAAGCTTGATACTCAAAATCGGCTCTGCCAGCATATCTTCTGTTGCATCTGCTTATAATAGGTGTCCTGTTCCAAAGTGACCTTTCGTTAGACGACCAAATCAGCTCCGAAGTCAACTCTAGCTTCTTTCAGCTGCATAAGATTTAGACAGGATACTATGGGTACATATATTCCTTTATGATGACCATTCATTTGTGACACCCAGTCTCTAGTTCTGTTACCCATTATTTGATGGTCTACTGGCTTGTGCAATAAGGCACATACAGTTTTTGCAAAACTCAGCAGCTAGGCTTTTCTATTGTGAACATTGCAGTTGCAGCATCAGCTCACTTCTAGCCGATCTTTTTTTGGCTCCCATCAAGCATCGCATCGTCTTCAAGTTTCTCTCATTTACTTTTTCATCTCTTCATTCTCTAGCACCAGCCTACCTATCAGAACTACTCCCCCACCACGCTAGGCATCTTACCACTCGCTTTTCAGAATCAAATAATTTACTTATACCTCGTGCGAACCTCAATCTAACGGAGACCGTGCCTTTAGTTCGCATGCTCCCAAAGCCTGGGTTGACATCACTCCCGACTTAAGTAACGACGTCACCTAACTTTACGGCCTTTAAAAAGAATCTAAAAACACACCTATTCATCACAGCATTTAGTGGTCCATGTGATTCGTTCTTTTTGTGCTTATTTGTGCTGACACTGCTCATGCTGCCACTAACTATATTTTGCATCTTGACATGGTGCAGGTCACTAACCATGTCATGCTTGATGACATCATGCATGGTAACACTAATCATTTGATCGTGCTTTCTTTACTGCTTAAATAAAGTGCTAGAAATAGATTCAGTTCTCTGAGGGCACTGTGAAAATGTATTAATATTGGTCGTTAAATATTATTAATTATTTTATATATTTAATAATATTAACTAGAATTACATGTTTGGGCACTTTTTGAACCTTTAGAGCCGTTATGGTGCCGGAATAGGATGCCGGTCTGACCTGTAGAGAACCCGACATTGTCTGAGATGGCTGCTATCACTCCAGCCTGACAGACTGCTGATTGCAGCAGCAGCCACTCTGCTGCCTGTGCGCAGAACCAGTAACTGTAGTGTACAGCAGTGTTAATGTCTGCCTTTGACCGGTCGTTGCATCAACAGCATTAAGGGCCGGTCTGTTTTTGGAATTGTAGATCTCTTTTGTGTGGCTGGGATTCAGCTTTATAGCTTGTGTATCACTGCTGCTGTAGTGCAATGATCTGTTATAGCTCCTATGAAAGTGCCCGGATCGTTTTCTCATGCATGTGAAATGTGCATTGCGCCGTTAGTCTCTTCAGTCGTTGATGATTTTGATGACAAGTGCGGTCTGCATGCAGTGACCTTTTTTGCATAAAAGACCTGTTTCAGCTTGATCGCTTCGTATTGGTTGCAGTGGCTATTTCGACGTCTGCGCTGCCACCGTCTGCATACTGCATACCGGCTGGAGTAGCAGCAGTAGCAGAGCATCTGGCTGTCACAGGTAGTCACTGCTGCTGCTACATAGCTGCCTGCACTCCACACTGTAATGCCAGCCATGTCTACCTTGGTCGAGACTGTGTCCATCAACTATGAGGACTTCAATGAGAGCTTCCTCACATGTGCCACCTGCTTGCGCATGTACGACAATGCGGACCGTGCTCCCAAGCTGCTGCCCTGCTCTCACACGGTGAGTGACCGACTAGACGCAACCACGTGAGCCTGCCTGAGCTGCACTGCAGGCCCCGAGCAGCTAGGTGGGAGTTATTGGGTCAATGCTTAAAGCTTAAGCCGATCACGTCCTAGCTGAGAGCTGAGACAGCACTTTCTGTGTGATCAGGGGATGTGATGATAGTAATAATAATAAGAAGAAATATATAGTTCGTGTTGATGATTCTAATAATCTTTACATTGGCGCTGGTTTTAGGTCGGTTGGTCTTACCCCCCCCCCCGATCAGTCGATCAGATCATCATGAGATCATCAGATCGATCGGTGCTCATTGGAGGATTCCTTTCACTCCACAGCTGACGTTTCGGGAAGCCGAGGCAGAGCAGCTTAGGGTATTAGCTTCGGGTAGCTTTGCATTAGGCTTGTTCCTTCATGGCATCACTCCCACTTGCTGCCCGGGTGCTGTCAACTTGAACAGCAAGTATGCTGCTTCTGTTCCTGCCGTTTCTTGTGGCAAGTTAAAGACCAGCTCATTCTGTAACCCCATTTTTACATAAAAAATACTAGCTGATTCAATGGCTTCTTTTGTATAGCGACAGAAGAGCCTTTAAGGCTATCACCACCACTTGCAGCGGCGATAAAGGATCGCCCACCTCAGGATTCGAACCCATGACCTCGGGACTGAGGTCGTGTAAAGCAACCGCCTTACATAGTGTGCCATCACGGCTTATCAAAATAAAGGCATGGGAACGTTAAAAGTTTTGTGTCCTGCTTTTAGCAGGCGATATAGAATTGTCCTTTGGATCCCTATCTTTTTTTTCTTATTTGCTCCCCAAATTTGGGAAGGGTCAGTCATCACGTGCATTGATGCCCAGCGAGCATTTGTTCCTTGTTTGCCTATTCTGATTTATCGGTAGCCTCGGATGTATTGTGTCCATTCTTGCCATTGAACGGCACCTTCCTTCTCTTTTGAAGCAGGTGACTAGAGATTAAGTTCTCTTGGGGCGTTATACAGGTGAATTATATTTCTTCAAGCTTTGTGCTGCCGGTGCAGGCTGGAACGCAGCACCAGGCTCTTCAAATGAATTGTCATACCTAGCACAGATCGACTGAGTAATTCAGTCGGAACTATGTGAAACTAACTGCAACCCATATGCCTGCATGTGTCTGGATGTGTGCACCCCATTGCTGCCCGAAATGAAAGCTTAGCAGTCAGCTTTCAGGCTCGTGACGGCATCCCGAACAAGCAAAAATGCAGCGCAGCGTGGATACTTGGCCAATTGGTGAAAAGTCTACTGTCGGTGGCTAAGATAGCTCACTTCTGCAGTCGAAAGACCTTTTAGGGCTCGACAGGCAGTTATATCCGGTTATATATCTATATATATAAATATAGTTATATCCGGTTATATATCTATATATATCTATCTATAATCCAGTTATATCCGGTTAGATCGATGATGCGATTCACCAAATGCTTCACGTTCAACTTGAGGTTTTGAGTTTTGAGGTTCTCTCGTCGAAACTCTTGATTTCAGCCAAAACTTGAGATCAACTGCTCAAGGAGGTCGCTAGCCTTTAGTGAGCACCTCATTTTCTTGCTGTCGGCAGCCGTCTGGAGGGACTGGGCATCGTTCTCTTTGTCGAACAGGATTACTACGCCGACAATAACAGTCGTGATCTAGACGTCAAAAGTCGAAGTTTGGCTACAACTTGCTGGCCATTGCCTCAGCGCTTCCTTTGAAGTTGCCAACTGCTGCACGTAATCCGGCATGGGCCATGAATGCTGCTGGTTCAGAAGCTCCTCACGAAGTGACCTTATAGCAGGCAGCATCACGGCCGTTAGCAAAGCCCTTGAGTCCGAGTTGCCTCTTACAAGACACGAAGACAGGACGTTGATGCGGACTCGGTTGTGTCAGAGCACCACCCCATTGCTTATGCGAGTGATGTGTTTTAATGCATTGGTACAGGGCTTTGAGGTAACTTAATCAATTCCTATGCATTTCCTATCGAGTGGTTGTTGCACTCTTTCAGCAGAGTCAAACTGCAGGCCTCTCTCTCTCTCTCTCTCTCTCTCTCTCTCTCTCTCTCTCTCTCTCTCTCTCTCTCTCTCCACTCACAGTCTGGTAGCTGAGTTATGTACTCTAATATATCTCAGTTTGTACATCACACAGCCACAAAGACTAAGTGGGTGTTACGCAGTAGAGTTTTCTATGCACAATCGAAGCGTATGAGGCTTTCAGTACATATTCGGTAGCCAACAGACTTCATCTCAGGCAACAAGAAGGAAGTGAGAAGCATAGCTGAGTCAGTACGGCAGTCGAGGAAGTAAGTAGCATGGAAATAGCAGCTGAGGACGGCTGCAAAGAATGTGCCACACTCGGCAGCAGGAGAATATATTTCGTTGCTTAAGAATCTTGGAAAGGATTTCTACAGTCTAGGACCTTCGGAGCAAAAGCTTCTGTCACCAATGGTCTGTAAGTGTAGGGATGGAGCAGCTAATTTATGATCCAGAGAGGACCTGAGGGAACAAGGATGCTGAAACTGGTACAGCACTTCAGCTAGGTATGAAGGAGCCAAGCCATGGTGGGCCCTTGTGGGTCAGCTTAGCAATTTTACAACCGATTGATCAACCGAGAGCCATCTCAGCTCCTTAAGCAAAGGAGAATGCAAATAGCTTCCTAGCTTGGACCGAGTAATTGCTTGCAATCCTATTGTACGTTGATTTAATTTAACCCGAGAAGCCAATGTTATAGGTTTGTGTGCATGCATGGCCAGCAGGTATTGACGGCCTCCCGTCTTACTTTTATCCTTGGATTGTTGTTTATGTGCGGTTTCGTCGTCAATACTCGCACATCTAGCAAGCACTAAAAGTGAAGCCTCGTGCCTTCCTCCCCCTCCCGGCCAGCTGTCGTCGGACAGAACTCAGGAGGCCTCACGTGTCAATATATTTCACTCGACCGGCTGCTAGCAAAATTCTGCCTGCTAATCGCACTCCCTTTTGATTTTCTTTGATGAAGCAAGTCAAAGTTATAAAAAAAATGCATCTCTGCCAACTATTCAGACGGCAGCAGTATCAAAGTGTAGTTAGCAAACCAGTCGAGTCTGCCAATTGCATTTCATTCCGTGCCGATCAAATAAGCACATGCAGTGGCATCAAATGGTCATTTGGGGCTAAAGTGAGTTCTCTCATCATAAGTATATGATGGCACGTACAATCCAGATACCTATCTAAAATGCAGATGCTGCCATGCATGCTAAACACTATTTGATTGCTCACTGCAGTTGTGGCGCATATGGCCGTTTTTTGGATGTCCTTATCAACTGGCAGTCGATCGTGTGTCACATTGATGGTGCTGCACTGGTCTTGCTGCACTGGTTGTGCACTGAACCGCTCTTGCCTGCAGGTCTGCCGGAGCTGCCTCGAACGTATTGCTACGGTCGCTGGTGGCCCTTCCAACTATGAAAGGTCCGACGACACTTCCAGCTCTCGCTTCCGATGTCCCATCTGTCGTGAAACCATCCAGCCACCTCAAGGTGAGGCGCAATCGCACCTCATTTCGGTAGCCGAACTGCTCTGCTGCTTAGGGAGACCTGAAACTCTATGGGAGACTCTGAGCGAAGGTGGCTCGGCGAGACTGCGTCGTCACTTGGTAGAGAGCCCTGGCTTTGTGCAACTGCTGAACTCGTGGCCTCTGTCTTTGAAGGAGTGTCGATGACTGCAGACACGTCGTGGCGGGCCAATATAATCACAGCACAGTGTCTGTAGGCCGCTTCTCTGACGTGGGAGACCGCGTTCGCTTCGCATGATCAGCCTCCCTCCCTCCCTCTGGCTTCTGGCATCTGCCTGGTCGCCAATTCTGTGAAGGCTGCTCTCAATAGGAAAGCGAGCGTGAAAAATGTAAGTCTGACTGATGTAATGTATCTCCATATGTAATTCCACAGAGTCACAAAGACTGAGTGAGCGTGTTCGCGAAAGAGAATTTGTACTGACGCGCACTCAAAGCCCAAGCAGCTTTCGGTGTGCATGCGGTTGCCAACAGGCTTGAGCAGCAAAGAGGGAAAGTGGAAGGAGCATGGCTTAATCAGGAGTGCAGTCGAGGAAGAAAGCGAGTAGTGTGGCCGAAGCGACAGCTGCATAGCACATAGTCATCATCTCCGCTGTGTGGAATCCTATGGCGCTGAACCCCAGAGGAATTAACTAGTGAAGCCTGTGGCTGATTTAGCAGCCACAGGCTTATGTAGCTGAGGAAGAACCACGCATGGCGGACCATAACCTCAGCTGCTTTCGCTTGGCCATGATAGCCCAGGAGGAAAGTCGCTAGCTAGTCACGACTGAGGTCGTGGGTTCGAATCCTGCAGTGGACGTTCCTTTATTGCCTGCCAACTGCAAGCCGATTGGTGATTGGTGATTTCCGTGAAGGATCCTCTGCCACTATGCAAATGAGGCTGTTTAATCAGCTAGTTATATTTTCGACTTCTGCCTCATGGCGTACCGGCACCACATGCTTGCAGTAGGCTGCTCTTCAATTCACCTTCGAGCCCCCTCCCCTCGCGTTAGACCTGTCTCCACCTGCTTGTGTGCAAGGGGCAAAGCAAGGAGAGAGGTACAAGGGGATGCAACGCCCACTCCCTCCATCCTTTCCTCCACCCCCACTGGCTGCGGATTAGACTGCCTAGAACACTGCCATGAGCTTTGCACGCCGGCGCCGGTTCGAGATGCACGCACTGTCGCGGCAGATCCTGCCAGTCGTTCGGTCACGTGGGGGCCATGTGGCAGCACGGCCGGCATGCCGCTTGGGCTCCGACGTCACTCGGCTTATTCCGCTCGCAGGAGGCATACCGGCGCTTCCGCCGAGCTTTCTTGTAAACCAGCTGCTCGACCTGATGGCACGTCAGCGGAGGGAGATAGTGCCCAAGTGTGCCGTGCACATGAGCCAAGAGCTTCTCTTTTGCGAGACATGCGACGTCATTTTCTGCATGATATGTCAAGGTAGGCAGTGTCGTGCTGTCACGGCTCGCCGCGCGCGCAAGCGGGATTAGTGCCATGCGACTTGATGCGCTGGGCTGGCTCGCTAGCACCGCGGTCGCGGTCCACGGCACGACGTGCTTGAATCTGCAGATGCAGCCACAGGCAAAATGAAGAGATTAAAGGGGCAGCTGTTATTGAGTAAGCCTGCCTGCATAGTGATTGTCAATGAAACCCGAGTCAGGTGGGCAGCTCCGGCTTCGTGCCCCCCCTCCCCAGTGCACTGCAGGCGATCAAGATTCGCCTGCTTGCTGTCGATCGCCTCCCGTAGCAGGTGAACTGATCATCTTTTGCTAGTGATGTATAAAAACAAGGCTGTGCGATCTTAGTCTTGCATCTGAACTCGAGCAGCATCAGATCAAGGTGGAGCGTGAGACCTACTACGCTACTTCTGCTTCTGATTCAACACGTGTGTAGAAGCAGAAGAAGGAGAGCCTGAACGGCTATATAGACAGCAATTCGCGATGGACAATAATATAAATAAAATTCATCTATAGAGCGCCCCAAGAGAACTCAATCTCTATTCAGGTGCTTCACATGTGCCTCGGGGCTCGAGCCCACGACCTCAGTCAGACCTTAGTCGGGGCGAGAGCACCTTAACCGCTAGACCAAACGGATTGCCCACTGCAGGGTGCGAACCCACGACCCTGGGTCGCTAAGAGCAAGGCTCCTTACCCTTGGGCTAAGACCCAAGGGGAAAGAGGCTGACACAGCATCGATGCTCGCACATGCATGTATGTCGGATTCTATACTCGAAAAGAAGCCGTCGCAGTGGCCACACGCGGACACGATGTTTAGGTGGATCTCACAGTGGCTCGCACACGGCGATCCCGTTCTCGGTGGCCATCAAGCGCGTGTCGGAGATTCTCCTCTACAAGGCACACCTGTGCATCCAGAATCTCGACCTGGCTCGCGAGGCCGTGCAACGCGAGCAGCAGCGGCTCAGCGACACGCTCACGTCGGCCGAGTCCGCAGCCGCTCGGTCGTTCGACGACGCTCTGCAGCTGCTGCAGCGCCGTCGAGCCGCAGTGAGCGCCGCACTCCAAGCCATTGCTGCCGACAAGCAGCGAGTGCTCGACGAGCAGCTGCAGGTCATCGCAGCCGAGAGGCGTCGGGTGGAAGACGAATGTCAAGGTAAAGAGCTGCCGGCCTAGCCAAACAGCAGCTCTCAGCGCCTGCAGCTCCTGCTGGCTGCCACTGCCGGCGCAGCAGCGGACCAGACCGTGCCCCCTGCTGCTCGCGCACTCCAGTCAGTCGCGACGTGCAGTAATGTGAAGTGATGCTTGGTCATGTGATCATGCAGCGTGCCTGCTAGGCTAGACGCTGGCGAAGGAAACTTGCTAGCCAAGCTGCCGGGCCGTCGTGACTGGCTTGTGGAGAATGGTGCACATGAGCCAGATCGCGTGACAACACCGTGGCAGCCCCCCTTGCACCGAGCCCACCGTGGAAGGAAAATAGGACGGGTGGATGGAAGGAAGGAGAGAGGAAGGGAGGGAAGGAAGGACGGAAGGAGATGCCGGCCAGCCACCGTGTGCCCCTCCCCGAGCAGCTTGTAAATGGCACTTGTCGTTGCCATTACAACCCCTAAATATGTTTTGCATCTGCAGCCGATGGGGGGGCAACGATTTTTTTCATTACACTTCTGGCAGTTTGCAGTGATAATGCTGTTAAGAAGTGGCAGAAAACTTTGCACGTAAGCCACCATAAATTCCCGGTGGCTTAAGCAGTTCCCGAACAATCATGAAGAAGAAGTGGTGACTTGGGAATGCCCCAGGATTGTATTTGGTGTCACTCGAATATGTATTTGCTATCAGTTCTTGTTCTTTACTCCAGCATTTTACATTCGACGTTTGCTGCTGTGACGTCGATGCTCCATCCCCAATGGTTGTGGCTGCTAGCGGCGGTCAACATTAGCCATCAACTTGAATGCGACTTGTGGAATCGCTGTAAGACTACCATACTGTTCAGCCATGCGGATTCTTGCTGTTGTAGGAATTGCCACGATATTGTCAGGTGCTGATCAGCCCAGCCCATTGATCGATTGCTCGCCTCTTGCCCTGCCTTTGGCTGTTGCTTGAGCTTATTTAAAAAATTTACCCAGAAGACCACAAATGCTAATTGCTTTCATATCCTTATCGTAGGTAAAATTAAGATGCTGCATCCACAAGATGTCGGGTTTCTTGCATAGAAGGTTTGGGATTTCACTGTATCAGCTTGTGATGCAGCTGTGGTGCTGCAGCCTTACTATTTGTCTTTTAATCTTCCTGTCGTCTTCGATAGCGTGCTCAACGTTTGGACACTATGCTTTCTGCACATGCGCTCGGCATACTGTCCAAGAACTCTGCCTCTCCCTCTCCACCCCACCCACTCCCCTAAATATCCGTGGGAGCCCATTGGGTGAGGCGAAGCTGCACGAGCTCGATGGTGATTCTTTTGTTTATTTATTCCAGCGCAGAGCTGTTTCAAGTAAATTGGGCGCGATATGAAGAAAGTTCGTCTGCTCTGCTCTCATTTAGCTCGGAGGGCATGGTATGCTTGGAGAGCAGGTTGGAACGTTGCTTCCAAAGTGGCTCCCTGGTGCCTCGAGGTCAAGGTTTAATTCCTGCCTGGATAAATCTCTTGCTGGCCGATTGCACAGCTAAGCGTGAAGCCGAATCGTGTAGCTGCCGGGACCCCAAACGCTGTGCTACTCGTGAGTCAGGTCTCCTCCCCTCCCCAAGGGTGTGGCTCAACAGAATTGTGTGCACTGTTTACTCCATACGCCTGCCGGTTGGTCCACTTCTTACATGTGCATCAAGCAAATGCACTGGGAAGGCAGTGTTGTGCCAGCAGTCGCTCTGCTTCAGTCGAAAGTGGCTGAGCAAGTGGCACTTGAGGAAAAACAGTCATGCCATTATGAGCTGCTTGTGCAAGCAGGTAATGTGTAGCTACCTGGGATATAATCGATTGATGAAGCCTGAGAGCAGTCGATGGCAGCCCTGCTAGTTGGTCACGTGACCGTTTGGGCAGGCTCTACTGCAGGTGCCGTCTGGCTGACGGGCTGTGCTGCGGCCACATGGCATGGCGGGCTGTGAACTGCTGATCGCTGGTTCGCGTGCTGCTGCTGTGTGTCAGGCTGAGTTTTTTGAAACCGAAGGCAAGTGAGCTAGCTGGTGGTGCGATGCTTTTGACGTGTGCTATTTTGCTCGCGAATGCAATAGCAAGTCTGTGACGTGTACAGCGACCGCCGGCGGGCAGCAGTATTTCTCATTTTGCTCCGCCATGCCGAGCATGGGGGGGGGCATACCCACACGCTTCCTTCGGATGTGTTGGCCAGGATGGATGGGGGGGACCAGCCTGCCGACCCATTCGTCCTTCCATTAACATTCTGTTAGCCCCTACGCTTGTTTGCTTAGGAGGCTTCGGCCTTGAAGAATCGCATCAGCAGCAGCAGGTTTCGAGCCGTGTCCGGGAAAGCTTATAGCCGTGCTCGAAGTTGCTTCATCGGCCCTTCTCCTGCTGGCCTGCTGCCCTGTCCTGAGCCATGTGGCTTTGCTTAGCTTGTGTGAGCTAGCCTGCCTGCTGCTTCGCTAGATCGCCTGCCTGCTGCTTTGCCAGATCTCCAGCCTGCTGCTTTGCCAGATTGCCGAGCCCAGGCTGCAACTGGCTGACCCTAGCTCGGGTCACTGGTTTTGCCCCGGACTTATGCTGGCTGCTCAACAGCCTAGCTCTAGATGTTCTCGAGTTTCTGTTTGATGCTATCGATTGTTTAGGCTGGTCACATTATGTGTGCTTACACTCATTAGAAGCTCTCCCTTGCGGTCTGAATGCAGTGGATTGTCTCTGGTAGTGCTTCTTCCTGGCTGCTAATGATCAGCAGCTCTACTGCATCGGCTGGCACAAGAGGCCTGGCCTTGTTCCTGTGTCTCTCACTGTTAACCAGTCAGCAGCACTGCCTTCCTTACTGCTGCTGCCGCCTCCCCCCCCCCTTAGCAGCCAGACCCAAGCCTGACCGCAGCAGGCGTTGCAGCAGCCAGACTGGCAGTCGGCAGGCTATCGGTGCAGTGGCAGCAGAGGCAGTAGTGAGCTCCCCCACCCATGGACTACCTGGCTCGAGTGCTGCACTCGGCTGCTGCTGCTGGACCCGAGAGTAGCAACAGAAGTGAGTGGCAGCAGCTACGCTTGAGGCATCGCTGGCTTCACATGTGCCAGCTCGCAGGGGCTGTGCCTGTGGCAACCGTGGGGTGAATCAGCTGGGGCTGAGGCTTGATTCATCGTTAGCTGTAGATAGATCCTATGGGATGTCCTGAAGTGTGGCAGTTCTGTTCATACTCGGTGGTTATCAGATGAAGCTTTGTGGGTCGCTGCTTTCGCGTGAACATGCTGTGCTGTCAGTTTTCTCATTCCAAGTCCCGTGGGCCGTGTGCTGCCCAGCTTCTGCGGCCGGCTGCAGTAGATGCATAGTCCAAAAAATAGTCGCATACTGGCCGAAGCCTGCTGTTAAAGTTCACCTAGCATCATCCACCCCCTTTTGTCAAGCATGTGCTGCTAAGTAAAAGCTGGCAATTCAATGGTGTTATTGTATTTCACAGCTCACAGTAAAAGTCTGTTTTAAGGTTTGCTGATGTCAGCTTGTGGCATCCGGTTCTGCTTGCATTAGCTGCTGCAAGCTCGTTGATTTCTGCGCTTTGAACTGCTTTCGACCTCGGCACTGCTTGTATTCGTGTGCCTGCTTGCTTGCGTGCATGTGTGTGCGTGCTGCAGCCTGGTTTACCCTCTCGTGCATGCAAAACTCTTGCACATGGCTGCTGTTAACTGTAATCTCTATCGCGACTTGTTCGATGCGATCAAGAGGCAACGTTTGCTCAGGAGCCCATACCGTGCGGCTTCCTTGCCCCTTGGCTTTGCCGGAAACTGCGCCTCCTGGCCCCTTGGCTCTGCCGGAAACTGCGCCTCCTTGCCCCTTGGCTCTGCCGGAAGGAACCTGCCGGAAGGCCCAAGGTTGCAACGTGCCACGAAGGCAGCTGCTATCAGTCGGTATTCGATCGGCGTTTCTTGTCATTCCCTTTCGTGAGAAGGAGTATAGATCAAGGTTTTGTATTCTGAATCGGCACGGACCGGTTGTTCTGGATACTAGCACGTGTTCCTTGGTAGTAAATGGTATTTTTGGCTGCTCTTTAGGCCACCGGCTGGGATCTGTCGAGCTTGAAGCCTGTCTTATTAGATGCCAGACTGTGCTGCTTGTGTTGAAGTGCATTTGGGCTGTATCGGGAGCTATTCATCTAATCAAATCTGCAGTGCCTCAATCAAAACAATTTCTGCCATTCTGAATAGGGACATTAACACGGCTGTCCTGACCGGCCGATTTGAGTGGGCAGTTAAGTAAAGGTCAGCTAATTCAGCAGCCTCATTTAGAGTGGTAAAAGAACCTTAGCTTCTATAGCCTTGCTTGCATTGGGCAATAAAGCATTGCAAGTCACAGGTCTCAAACCCACGACCTGGTTGGTGAAGTTTGACAACCTCACCCAGGGGCACTGTCACAGGATATGCAGCCATTTCTCTAGCATTCTTGAGTCGTGTTTACATTGGCTGCTTCTTTGCCGTCCTGCTTTGTTCCTGATTCTGTCCTTCTTGGTAGGTCTGTCACACGCCCTATGCTCCTAGCTGCTTCTGTCCTGCTCGAAATCAAGAAGGAATACCAGTTGATTTAACAGCCTCTTTTGTATAGCGACAGAATAGCCTTTACGGCTATGACCGCTGCTTGCCGAGGCAATAAAGGATCGCCCACAGCAGGATTCGAACCCGCGAAAAGCAGCTGCCTTACCTAGTGTGCCATCGCGGCTCACCCCATAAGAGTGGTCTGCTGGGGCTGCTAGGTTACTGCTGACAGCATTGTTCCATGGTCTTGTTTGCTCTGCTTTGTAGTGGTGGGTTCCCCTTCAAGCGTCGAGAGCTTCGGTAGCGCCCCAGCCGGTCAGGCTGCGTCAAAGCCTGATGAAATTGCACTTCTCGAGGGTTCCCTTCATGCCGCCCCCTCCCTCCAGTCTTCCACATTACCCCTTGAGCATACCATGCTCCATACGTGGACAATCAGCGATTCTCCTGTCTCGTGCTCCATCTATTCTGTCGCAGCAATTGAGGAGATAGTCTACTTGACCGAACCTTGATCGGTGGTTTGCTTCAGACTTCCGGTCGTTCTCTAGTAAATAATTTCAGAAAATGTGTTGCCATGCCAGCCAACCTAGTTAGTGCAATTCTAAATGGGTACTTTTCCCATCAGTGCTGCATAAGATTGCTCTTTGACGTATGCAAGCCAGCACTCAGCCTGGTCAGTAGATTGGTCTTCAGATTCATTATTTTTCACTGCACTCTCCTTGTTTCTGAAAGATGTCCACTTGCACGTGGTTGAATTGGTAGCCATGCAGTCGCAGTATCTGCTAGGCTTTCCACATCTTTGCTATTTCAAGCTTGCACTAGATGGTGCCTTGTCTCTGCTGCGTTGTGTACCCAGGTTTTTGTTTGACTTTTAAGTTAGGTAGGCCTTTAAAATCGTGCTTTCTAAAGACCTTTGGCTGGTCAGGAGCTTTTTTATCTGGGTGGTGCATTTTGCCCGTCTTCCATTGCTATCGCTCCCATCGATGTTGGCTTTGTTCCTGTTGCTGATCCAGCATCTGCTGTCGGCTGCTAATTACGGCTGCTGCATAACCCGTTATCTACCTAGGGTTGTGAGTCTACGATTCGGTGGGTCTCCTAGCTATATAGACTTAGTCAGGATCAAAGCTTCATGGAGCAATGCAGATATGTGTGCATTGCTAGTATGTTAGACTAGAATTAATTGTCCGAAAAACTTTAGTTGGGATTCACAAAACACTACTCCACTGAAACTGTTCTCCGTGTAACCAATGACATTGTATGGAGTAACGATGACAGGAAGGTCACTGCCCGAGCCATGCTGGGTATATCAGCTGTGTTTGATGCTATTAATCACAATGTCCTACTTGAGCGGTTGAGAACACCGATTGGTCTGGCAGACGAGGCTCTGGCGTTGTTCAAATTGTACTTGTCCAGTCGGGATCAATCTGTTTCGTGTGGGGCAAGTCAATCCTCAGACCAGTATTCTGTGGAGTTCCACGAGGATTCGTTCACCTTCATTTGCTGTTCTCCGTTTATACTGAGCCTCGTGGGAGAGTGATTCGGGCCCATGGGATCGGCTGTCACTTACTTCTATGCCGATGATGCAAGCTGTATTTGTCATTAAAACCGGCAGAATGTGCTGAAGCGACTGATAAGCTAAATACTTGCCTTCAAAACATTCGATCCTGGATGTCGGCCAATATCCTTAAATGAAACGACGATACAACTAAACCACTGCTTACAGGACACTCCAAGAGTGTGGCTGGTCTGGTGGAGACTTTGCTCTTCTAATAGGTGATGCTGTTGTGCGACTTTTGTTGGAGTGTTCATTGTTGGAAAATACTATCTAGTCAGGTTCTCCGGTATTTAGTTTGCCATTATAGAAGGAAGTAGACAAGGTCCGATCAGGCCGACGGCAGGCAGAAAAGGGAGCGACAGCTTAGCCCGAGTGTGGTAGGCTAATGTCCTTTGTCTGCCATGACAATACGATGTGGGTTCAGGCATGTCTGACCTGTATTGGGATTGAACTCACAGCTGGGCAAGCAATTGGGTAGCCAGCAGGTGCTATGCGACTGTAGCCATGTGTTCGGAGTTTAGGTGTCTTCTTTGACACCTGACTAACTTTTGTTAGTTTAATAAAGAAAACTGCCTCCGCAGCTTGCCATCACGTCCGATCCCTATCCAAGATATTGTCTACCACGGTATATTGCAAAAAAATTAACTAGCTTCCTGATTCTGTCAAAGCTAGACCACTGCAATTCCGTCTTGGCTGGATTCTCAAAAAGACCATTAAGCCTCGGCAGCTGGCGATTAATATGGCCTCAAGTTCGTCAACACATCCCAGAGGCTTAGTCATGTCTCTCCTTTGCCGGAGGAGCTAGGGTGGCTCCCGATTGATCAGCAGTTACAGAGTAAAGTTATGCTAATCCGTAAACCCGGGCATGGCTTTGCTCCTTCATTCCTAGCTGATCTGCTACTAGTATCAGCCTCCTCGCACCTTTAAGTCCTCTAGGGACAATAACGAGTTGTTCCATCCCTAAGCTTAAGAGGGAAAGTCAAGAAAATACCTATAACATTTGTCCGAAAATCGAATATGTGTTTATGGTACCTTTCGAAAGACAAATATGTTAGAACTGGGGTCGGAAGCTCTGACGACTTCCGCAGGAAAGGAAAAATGTGTTATGCAAAGCACACCCAACCCCCATGTAAACCGGAAGCAACAAATCTACAAATAAAAGATTTACTGATCTCTGCACGATATGTGACTTGTATCCCAACTTGTCGAACCTTTGTAGATCGCTATAGATGATTGAAGCTTGTTGGGATGCATACTTGTGACTTGTATACAGCTTTATTTCCAGGGTTGGTTGGTGCCTTGTAAATTAAATAACTCAACTAATATTTCACGTATCGGAGTGAAATTTGAAATGTGAATTCAGCTCTGCTTTTTCTACCCTAGCTTTTAATATTTTTTATTTCGGTTTGATACATTTGGTTCTATATGTCCACGATTACGGAAAATAAAGCTACAGGACGTTTGATGACATATACAGCCAAATGTATCAAACCGAAATGAAAAATATTAAAAGCTAGGGTAGAAAAAGCAGAGCTGAACTCGCATTTCAAATTTCATTCCGATAAGAGAAATATTATTTGAGTTATTTAATTTACAAGGCGCCAACCATCCCTGGAAATGAAACTGTATAAAAGTCACAAGTGTGCACCCCAACAAGCTTCAAGCATCTATAGCGATCTACCAAGGTTTGACAAGTTGAGATGCAAGACGCTAATGATGCAGATATCGGTGCATTTTTTATTTGTAGATTTGTTGCTTCTGGTTTACATTCGGGTTAGACGTGATTGGCATTTGCAATTTTTCTTTCCTGTGGAAGTCGTCAGAAATTCCGATCCCAGTTCTAACATATCTGTCTTTCTAAAGGTACCATGAATGAACACATATTTGATTGTCGGACAAATTCTATAGGTATTTTCTTGACATTCCCCTTAAACATCGTTGGCGACAGAAGCTTTTGCTTTGCCAATGGCTACAGAAGCTTTTGATCTGCCTTTGGCTACAGAAGCTTTTGATCTGCCTTTGGCTACAAAAGCTTTTGATCTGCAGGTCTTAGATTGTAGAAATCACTTCCACGATTCTTATACGACATCTACTCTCCTGCTGCACACTGTGGCACATCCTTTCCAGCCGCCCTGAGCTGCCACTGCCTTCCATGCTACTCATTCATTGACTGCCATGCTGATCAAGATATGCTTCTCACTTTCTCTTTATCGTTAGAGATGAAGTCTTTTGGCTAATACATGCTTGTCGAAAGCTCTTAGCTTTTGAGTGCATTATAGAAAACTCTCTTTATATAGACAGCAACGGTCGGCGTCATCGCCTCCATCTAGCGAACAGACGAACGCAGCCGTCAACCTAGCACCGTAACACTCACATTGTGTGCTTGCAGACGGATATACATTACACAATGTCAATGGAGCACTGCAGAAGGTTACTTGTGCATAATTGTTAGCCCTGTTGGAGAGCAGATAGTTTGTCGTTACCACTCGTGCATATCGATCGTTATCGATTTGCCTTTTTTCAGGCTTGGACTCGCAGCTAGAGGTAAGAAATATCACAAAGCGAATAGTTGACTTGAATGAATGCTTGGATGCCACTACGACCTTGCTGGAGCCGCGCGAGAATGCATTCATCCGCTATGAGTGGCAGCAGCAGCTGAAGGAGCTAACCGACTACGTACTGGAGTATGGCAAGGTGAGAGCTGCTGTTGCCCATCCTGCTGAAGCTGTGCCTGCTGCTCCTGCTGACAGCTGCTGCTGTGTGCTTCGGCTCAGCACCACCTCTGCACCAGTGGCCACCTCGATCGACTGCCCGGATATCAGTATGCTGGTGTTGCATAAGATGGATGTTACGTTCATCTCACCAACATTGCCATGAGTAATCGTTATAAAATCGGCTCGTTTTGGATGTATTAGTGACTAATTAGTAAGAAAGAAATAAGCAATTAGAACTATGCCCCTCGCTGTGGCATTCAGCAAGGATATTCAGGCAGCAGCAGCAGGGCTAGACTTGCAATAATGAATGGCAATTAGAACTATGCCCTGCTACTATGACTAGACTATGACTTGCAATAATGAATGGCACAGTGAAGATCTTTAGTCTTATAGTTAACACGTGAGCAGCAGCTTCACATAGATTGACAGTGTGTGATGACCCTATCATTGCCACCATTGTGGACGTATCCTCCTCCACATGTAATATAATGTGGTCTCCGTCTGTGACTCCACAAAGTCATAAAGACCATGAGGGTGTTACGCAGGAGAGTTTTGTATAGCGCACTCACGGCCTAAGCGGCTTTCGGTACGAATTTGGTAGCCTACAGACTTCATCTCACGAAGCAAGGAGAATGCGGAAAGCATAGCAGAGTCAGGAGGGCAGTTGAGGTAGTGAGTAGCATGGAAGTAGCAGCTCAGGACCGCTGAAAAGGATGAGCCATAGTCGGCAGCAGGAGAGTAGTTGTCGTTGCGTAAGAATTGTGGAAGCGAGTTCCACAGTCTAGGACCTTCAGAGCTAAAGCTTCTGTCGCCAACGTTTTTTCAGTGGAGGAATGGAACAGCTAATTGATCGTCCACACAGGACCTGAGGGCGCAAAGAGGCTGAAATTGGTGCAGCAGTTCAGCTAGGTACAAAGGAGCCAAGCTTTGGCGGCCTTGTGGGTCAGCGTAAGAACTTTGCTCTGTATCCGTTGCTCAACCGGCATCCATCCTAGCTCTTTTAGCAAAGGAGACACGTGCTCAAACCTATGGGACTTGAAGACTAGCCTTGCAGCCATATTCATAGTCAGTGGCCTAGTTGCTTTCTTTGGTAGCCCAGCCAAAATCACAATAAATTACAATAATCAAGCCGAGACAGAACTAAGGAGCTAGTTAAATTGTTTACAAGCCACTGTGGAAGATAGCTCCTAATCTTGGATAGAGATCGGACGTGATGGTTATCTGTAGAAGCAGTCTTCTGGATGATGCTTTTAAAATTGAGGCAGCCGTCGAACACGACACCTAAATTTCGAGCACGTGGTGATGGTCGCACAACAGCATCACCTATTAGAAGAGCAAAGCCTTTTAATCCAGCCATATGCTTAGGGTTTCCTATGAGCAGCAGTTCGGTTTTATCGTCATTTAGTTTCAAGAAGTTTTCTGACATCCAGGATCGAATATCGGCAAGGCAAGCATTCAGTTTCTCAGTTGCTGCAGCAGACTCCGACGGTTTGAATGACAAACACTGCTGGGTATCGTCAGCATAAAAGTGATATCCTATTCCATGAGCCTTAATCGCTTTTCCCTGAGGTTGAGTATAAATGGAGAACAGCAAGGGACCGAGTACAGACCCGTGAGGGACTCCAGGTGACCTGTCTCGTGGGTGAGACCTGACCCCCACACGACACGGATTGAACATGATCAGACAAGTACGATTTAAACCATGTCAGTGCCTCATCTGCAAGACCGATCTTTGTTCTCTATCACTCAAGTAGAACATCGTGATCAATGATGTCGAAGGTAGCTGACAGATCTAGCAGAGATAGGGCAGTGACATTCCCGGCATCGTTGCCGCGTAGAATGTCATTGCTAACACGGAGGAGAGCAGTTACAGCGGAGTGCTGAATCTTGAATCCCGATTGAAATTTTTCTGACATTTCATTATTTTAAATCCGTTCAACCAGCTGCTTAACAACAATTTTTTCAAGAATCTTTGACAAAAAGGGAAGAAGGGAAACTGGGCGATAGTTTGCAAGAACCTCAGTATCTATTCCAGACTTTTTAAGTATGGGTCTAACGATTGCCGATTTGAAGGACTTGGGGACGACCCCTTTTCCCAAAGAAGCATTAAAAATCTCAGTTATGGCAGGGCTAAGTTGGTCTGCCTGTGAAGACCACAGAGATGATGGTCTAGGGTCTTCAGGAGACGAGCTCTTTTTGCTAGACCATGGGTAGCCACATTGCATGCAGAAACCTCGGAAAACTTTTTAAGGAAGATCACAGGTTGTGATTCTGCAATTGCTGTAGTCGGCGGAGGCTTTATGGAGCCACGAATGTACACAATATTTTCTCAGTAAAGAGTGCTGAACACTTTTCGGCTGAGCCGTTAATAATCTGGGGAGTCAGACCTCTCAGTATTAGCCAGTAAATTGTATACAGTCTTATAAATCAGTTGTGGGTTTATAGTTAAACTATAATTCATTTGTATAGCGCCCTAAGAGAACTTAATCTCTATTCAGGTGCTTCACATATGCCTTCGGGCTCGAGCCCACGACCTCAGTCAGACCTTTGTCGGGACGAGCACCTTAACCGCTGGACCAAACCACCGGTCCTACTGGCATGACTCAAGTTTTCGATTGAAAAAAGAACCCCTGGCTTTCTTGAGCTTTCGGTTGTAAACTCGAACGAAGTCTTTGAAATTGACTAGATCTGCATCAGACCCGGATTTCCTAAAACGACACTCAAGCCTGTGCTTAACACGGTGCATCTTTTAAAGTTTCTTTTGTAAATTGAAAGGAGTCTCAACGACTCTATACACGGATAGAATGAACGGGAGTATACTTGTCAAGAGCACTACTAAGTGTCATGTTCACTGCATCAGTGAGGGTATCGAGGCTGTCGGTCGAGTCTGGGTGCAGATCGAGAAGACCTGCATCACAAACAGATTTAAAAATGTGTCTATGTCAATGCTTTTTGAGTTACATCGCTGGACAAGTTCGACATCACGCTGTCCTTACAAGGGAGCAGGAACAGTAAACGAGACCAAACAATGATCCGAGAGGGTCAGTGGGCACACCACAAGGTCAGTGCAGAGGACATCCTTAGTGATCGCGCGATCTAGAATATGGCCACCGACGTGGGTGTTATGATTAACGTGTTGGACCAAACCAAAATTCTCCAGACAGTCAAGAAATGAGCGAACCTGACTGCTGCTAAGGCTATCAACGTATAACAATACACTAGTATAGTGCTTGAGAAAACTGAATTACTTTGTATGTTCTTAAGATATACTGTAACCGAAGCCTGTCAATACGGTTATTAATAACATGCAAAGCGTTAGCACGCATTAGCTCATAATGGAAAATTCACATGAAATATGCAAGACTGTAAGGTACATGTTGATTGTAGCTGCTCTTTAAATGTCGTCAAGTCAGGGGATGTCGTGATGTCAGCTGAGAGTGAGTTTCATGCTTACAGAGTGTAGGAAGTAAAGACTCTGTCTCCAAAGGATTTGAGGTCGGTTGAAGTCACAGACAGACGACTTGATTCAGAAGAGCAGGTGATACCTGATTAAGGAGTAGTTTTGATAGTAGGTAGGCAATGAAGAAGAAGAAGAGAATGAAGAGACTTAAACGTGAAACCTTGAAGTCTTGAAGTCAAAACCCTGCTTGATGGGAAGCCAGTGAAGGTTGGTGTAATATTCCAACTGTGTTGCTTACGACAGATTAGCCCAGCAGCAGAGTTGTGCGCCAACTATAAGTAGATTAAGTAGCTGATTGCACAGGTCGGCGGACCTGCATGTAGTGAGGTACAAAACCATAGTCGGGATGTCATAAACGCATAGACCAACTTAGATTTAATATTCCTTTCTGAGCAGGCCCGAATGTTAGCAATGTTACCTTGCTGAAAGTTGGCAGACTTGACTGGAGCTGATGTGGTCGGCTAGTGAAAGATCGCGGAATAGAAAACCTAGATTGTGTGCAGATGCAACAGGAGATATGCTGACAGGGTCGATTTTGAGAGATAGATTTCGAGTCACTCTAGATTTGCCGGCAGCTAGTAAGTTGGTTTTGTCGTTTAATTTAAGAAAGTGTGCTGCCATCCATATGCAAATGACGGCAATTCAAGTAACAAGGGAGTTTGGAGATTTTGACATGCTGGAATTCTTGGAAGGATCAAAGCAGAGGTATAGCTGGGTATCATCTGCATAGATCTACGAAAGAGATTGAGTTCTCCGAGGGCACTATATCAAATGTATTATCATTATTATTATTATTGTTATTATAGAAATGAAAGTATAGATTGTGCATGGCGATTACTTCGGCAAGAGGACGAGTATAAATTGTGGAAAAGAACCAGACCGAGAATAGATCCGTGGCATATTCTATAACTCAGAGGCTGTTTGGATGATTTGTGCTTGCTGTCATCAATGCTCTGGAGTCTCCCACTGAGATATGGCCTGAATGCTTGCAATGTAGTGCCAGTGATATGTAGTGCCAGTGCAAAAGAAGCAGAGACTTGGTTCTTCGGAGGCATATACCTTACGGGACTAAGTGGAGTGGATTGGTTGGCAAGAGATCTGTCCAGTATCGTCCAGCCAGCTCACGGTCCAGCAATATCCGTTTTTGCCCATCTTGTTGAAGGTGGTAGTGCGTCCTTGTTCATCCGCTCGCAGCTAAGGCCTTTTTTGTGCATCCTTGCCTCGAAGCTGTGTGCCGTCTGCTCCGTCTTTAGGTCACCGTGAGCACCACCTTTCCCTCTCTCTGCCACGTGACCGTCGACGAGGCAGTAACTCACCTGGAATGCCGTGCCACGCTGACGACGGTTGACTACCGCGGCAGCCTTCGGTCGACCGGCGGCGACCCGGTGTGTGCGCGAGTGCTCGGCGCCGCCGGGGAGCCGCTTGCCTGCTGCTTGCGCGATCGGGGCGACGGCACGTACGGCCTGTCGTTCGTGCCGCTGGCTGCTGGCGAGCACGCACTGCACGTGACTATTTTCGATCGCCATGTCAAGGGCAGCCCGTTTGCCGTCAGCGTGAGTGACCACAACAGCCCGCTGTCGCGCGTGGGCGTTGCTCGAGGCGGCGGCCGAGGCGCCCTTGAGTTCAGCCAGCCGACCGCGCTGGCGCGAGACGCCGCCGGCAACGTTTACGTCGCCGACACCGGTAACTGCCGCATCAAGGTGCTTGCCGCCGACGGTTCGGTGCGAGCACACCTCTTGCCCGGTGCAGGCCTCGAACAGCAGGGGTGCACAGGTCTGGCTGTCACCTCGGAGCAGACGCTCGTGCTCGTCAACTGGCGCACCAAGCTGGTGACGGAGATCGCTACCGCCGACGGGCACGTGCTCGCGCAGTTCACGGCGCCCGGCTTTGTCGAACCGACGGCGTTGGCGGTGGGCGGGAAAGGAGGCGAAATCGTCGTCGCCGACAGCGCCGCCGACAGCCTGTTCGTTTTCGACAGATCGGGGTCGTCTGTGCGCCAGCTGCGCGGCGGCGCCGAGAGGCGCTTTTCGGCCGCCTGCGGCATCGCCATCGGCGCGAGCGGCGAGATCGTCGTCGCTGGTGGATCGCTGGTGCACGTCGTCGACGCCACCAGTGGCGGAAGTCGCGTCCGAGCCGTCGGCTGTCAGCCGGGCAAGGTGCTCGGGCAATACGGCGGGGTTGCTATTGATGGCGACGGCAACATCTTGGCAACGCGGACAGAGAAAGGTCGCGGCTACGTCGACGTTTTCCTATCGGATGCTAGCGGGACCTGCTATGTGATAGACTCGTTTGCCGACAAACTGAAGCGACCCAGTGGCGTCGTCGCCATTGACGGTTATCGTGCTGTTGTGTGCGACTTGGGTAACAATTGCCTTAAGACATACCGATACAAGTGAAGCATGCCCGTGTGCGACGCTGACTCGTCTGGTCGTTGCCTATCGTATGCTGTCCCCCTACGGGTCTCGCATAGTGCAAGGTTCTCCTCCCATAGTTATACCGTCTTTTATTTATTTTTTTATGACGGCTAAGCATAGGTTTCGTAGGTGCCTGTGGTATTGTAACTTGTTACCGATGCTGAGGTGGAAACCAGGAAAGCTCATAGCGTCGTGCAATCTCAGTTTTGCATCACCGGTGCATCGCCCGTGCCTGATCAGTCTCGCTGTCGTTGTTGTTGCTGTTATTTTTCCTTGCTATGTCACGAAGCCCGTTGTCAGAAGGTGCACTTGTTTATGCCATTTTGTCATGCTGGGGACGTTACATTATCTTGATCTCGGCATGCTATATAACTCACGACGTTGCGCTGCATCAGTCTTGGCATGACCCGTGTCAGTGCTCGTAGCCGTCTAAGCAGCAGTGTATATAGGCCTATCTGCCGGCTGGATGTGCAGCTGTCGCGTTGCCTGCTTCATCTGGTGCGAGGCGTCGCCTTTACCACGACGTCGTGGCTGACTGCTCTGGGACAGCCCTGCAGGCCTTGCTTTAACCGTTGCTTGTCGTCGTGCATTCGCTCATGACGTCAGTCATATGATATGAGCTTACGTTGCCAAAATTTAATTGTCATCCCACTAATGGTTTTTCTACGTGCATCCGTGTGCTGGGGCACATTACCTATGACACAGCATTCTTTGCTTGATCGTTTGCATCACCTAGATCTGTCTTCCTCCACGATCCCATGCAGACTTTTGCTTGTGTTACCCTTCGCTTCTGTTAGTCTGCTTTGTGTGTACTTGGCATAGTACGATCTCTAGGCTAACTTTCTACTAATCTTTCTATCTCGACTCTCAATGATCTGTCATTTACCTGAGTGGGTGCTGCTGCAGGTGCTGGCCCTGCTAGAATGCATGCCGGTGTACACTAAAATGTGGCTGTACCGGGCAACTGCAAGATTATAGTACTACTTATAATAATACATTGGTTATAGCACCCTCGGAGAACTCAATCTCTTTCTAGGCACTTTACATTCTCTGCAAAGGAAGCATGATCGAATGGTTAGTGGTAGAATGCTCAATGACAAGCATAACATTGTTAGAGGTGACTAGCATTTGAAGAGGAGCAGTTTCTTATTTTTAATGAGAGCTTTTTTCATCGATATATTATAATGCAAGCTGCAGTATTTTACAACCTAGGTTAGCTTGTTTGGCTCTCGAATGCAATCGCTAATTGCAAAAAATTCTAGTAAGTTGTATTTGGTTAATAGCCGATCAAAAGAGAAGCTTCTGGTTCGGTGTAGCGGCAGCACCAGCTTTGATTCTTGACCTTGTGTAGCTGGATGATCTGCCAAACCTAGGGAAACTCCTGTCTTCTTTCATTTATCCGAACTAGAGAGCTGCCTCGGGCGACTCCTAGCGTCGCGTGGACCTCTACCTGATTTCTACGTGATATCTTCGGGTATTCGGCTGCCCTCTCCTCTCTGTGACTATTCATGAGCAGTCGTCGAATATACTACGAAAAACAGAAGCTGCTTAGCATAAGATGCGATGTCGCCATTCGTCAATACTTACCGGCGGGCCTTCTTTGGCAAGTCAGCCAGAACCTCCCTGCATCCTGCCTTCGCCCAATCAACAGCTTGGCTATCAATCCCATAACCCGTAAATTGTAAGCGCTGAATTGCACTTGTTACGGTAGTAGCTCGCCTGATGTGCCTCAGCATGTTGTGAAACTTCGACCCGCGGCGTTACTAAGATCCAATTCAAATTCGAAGGGGATGCGTCTGCTAGGCCGGCTACACGTCAACTTGAATGCAAGCCACTTAATCAGCAACGCACAGTTGTTGGACAGCCTCTTCAATTACGCCTACCGTGTGTCCGCTCGCTAAAAACCAGGGGGTTACTTGTCCGAGATCAGGCTGTCCATGAGAAGCTAAGTGCATTTCTGCTAACCGAAACTTGGATGCCGCCATGTTCACATACCTGTATATCTGAGCCCACCCCCCCCCCCTGGGTTCTCACTCTCTGTCCATGCGTTCTGACAAGGTTGGTGGCGGGTTGCAATTGTTGTTCGTGAATGGTTTTACTATAAGATGTGCAGCTTTTCGCATGGGCCATCGTTTGAATCAGTTGCAATCAAATCCTCATCAAAGACAATGCCTCTCACTGTTGTGATATACCGACCTCCTGGCTGTCTCCACTTGTTTACAGCTGAGTTTTCGGAGTTCCTCGATAAAATAATGATGCGTGACAGCCCGTTACTGATTGCTGGAGACTTCATTATTCACGTTGGCAGCGCTATCAACAGCCAGGTCCGCTCATTTCTTGACGAGAATTTAGGTTTGGTCCAACACGTTAATCATAACACCCACGTCGGTGGCCATATTCTAGATCGCGCGATCACTAAGGATGTCCTCCGCACTGACCTTGTGGTGTGCCCAATGACCCTCTCGGATCATTGTTTGGTCTCGTTTACTGTTCCTGCTCCCTTGTAAGGACAGCGTGATGTCGAACTTGTCCAGCGATGTAACTCAAAAAGCATTGACATAGACACATTTTTAAATCTGTTTGTGATGCAGGTCTTCTCGATCTGCACCCAGACTCGACCGACAGCCTCGATACCCTCACTGATGCAGTGAACATGACACTTAGTAGTGCTCTTGACAAGTATGCTCCCGTTCATTCTATCCGTGTATAGAGTCGTTGAGACTCCTTTCAATTTACAAAAGAAACTTTAAAAGATGCACCGTGTTAAGCACAGGCTTGAGTGTCGTTTTAGGAAATCCGGGTCTGATGCAGATCTAGTCAATTTCAAAGACTTCGTTCGAGTTTACAACCGAAAGCTCAAGAAAGCCAGGGGTTCTTTTTTCAATCGAAAACTTGAGTCATGCCAGTAGGACCCAAAACTGATTTATAAAAGACAGTAATCAATTTACTGGCTAATGCTGAGAGGTCTGACTCCCCAGATATTAACGGCTCAGCCGAAAAGTGTTCAGCATTCTTTACTGAAAAAATATTGTGTACATTCGTGCCTCCATAAAGCCTCCAACTAAATCAATTGTACAATCCCAACCTGCGATCTTCCTTAAAAGGTTTTCCGAGGTTTTTGCATGCAATGTGGCTACCTTAACAAGGTCTAGCAAAAAGAGCTCGTCTCCTGAAGACCCTAGACCATCATCTCTGTGGTCTTCACTGGCAGACCAACTTAGCCCTGCCATAACCGAGAATGCTTCTTTGAAAAAAGAGCTCGTACCCAAGTCCTTCAAATAGGTAATCGTTAGATCAGTACTTAAAAAGCCTTGATTAGGCCCAGAGGTTCTTGCAAACTATCACCAATTTCCTTTCTTCCCTTTTTGTCAAAGATTCTTGAAAAAATTGTTGTTAAGCAGCTGATAGCGCATTAGAAAGACTGAAATGTCAGAAAAATTTCAATCGGGATTCAAGATTCAGCACTCCGCTGTAACTGCTCTTCTAACGAAACGACAACTACTCTCGTGCAGCCGACTATGGCTCGTCGTTTTCAGCGGTCCTGAGCTGCTACTTCCATGCTACTCACTACCTCAACTGCTCTCTTGACTCTGCTATGCTTCCCACTTTCTCTTTGTTTTGTTAGTCGAAGTCTATTGGCTACCGAATGCGTACCGAAAGCCGCTTAGGCTGTGAGTGGGCTATTCAAAACTCTCCTGCGTAACACCCACATGGTCGTTGTGGCTTTGTGGAGAAAAAAGTTAGAGACGGATAGGCAAGACATTACATTACATTTATGAAAGCTCTGTTCGTTCATGGCTTGGGCAGGGCCCTAACGTGAGCCGGAATTTGACAGCGAGCATTAAGATACAGATTTGACAGCAGATACACACTCAGACATTTAAGATAAACTTTAAAGTGCATATTAGATTGCTGGTTCGGCTTGAAGCAAAGTTTTTGTGCTCTCACTCCAATGGCAAGCGACCTCTGGTTGTTCTAAATATAAAATTACTGCTTCAATTGCGCCAGCCCTGAATTACCACATGCGGTCAACCGACCATTCGTGGGTTGGTAGACGACTCAGCGATAGTCTGCATGTTGGGTACTCTCCCCACGCAATTTGTCTGAACCTATGTGTGTAATGCCACGCAGCCCTGATCGCCGACGGCAAAAGACTTTGTGGTTGCAGCTCGGCATCCGATTTTAATTTAAAAGCGAACGCGTCGATTCGGGCGATTTGTGTTCGATCAGAGCATGTAAATGCCAGAAATCTAAGCCCTGCGTTGACAGCATGAGAGGAGAGGATTGATTGCTTAATTAGCCGAGCAATTAGACCCAGAAAACCAGATCGTCGCCGCGGATCGATCATTCCCAGCGGATCGATCATTCCCAGCGAAAAAATGGTCAGAACACGCTTGTATAAACGTAGCCGGCAATGTTTTCTACTGCAAACTCGTCGTGCAAGTCCGGACAGGCCTCTGCTGCCGTTCGAGGTGAAATCACCGAAGTGTGCGGGCAAGAGCGAACCTTTAATAGACCGTATGTCCACATTTCAAAGCTGCGACCTGCAAAGAAGTACCGGGCGCATATAAATACTTCGCGGGTCGCTTCTTAACAGCGTCAGGGGCAAATCAGCAATACATCAAGGAGCTTCGCGCAAATTGAACTAGCTATGCAGTACGATCTGTTTCCGTCTTCATTTGCTAAATTGCTGCTGAGAGACTCTCCCACTTCTTTCCCTGGTGAGAGGTTTTATTTTCGAGGAAGCGATTTGGGGCTTCCTGAAGAAAATGGGATGAGATTCTGAGACATTTATTCACACGACATAACAATTCAGGTAAGGACAGCAGGTTCAGGATGCTCGAAATCTAGGTGCCCTCCTCGATGACCTCGAAATCCTCGATGACCTCCTCGATGACCTCGAAATCCTCGATGACCTCCTCGATGACCTCGAAATCCTCGATGACCTCCTCGATGACCTCGAAATCCTCGATGACCTCCTCAATGACCTCGAAATCCTCGATGACCTCCTCGATGACCGCGGGCATTTTAAATCTTTAAATTCAATCTTTCAATCTCTTAAATCACTGCTAATTAGCATGCTCGATCCCACTCAAGGTGCAGGAGCTACTACTCCACCGCTCATGCTACTAAAGCAAGCTCTGTCTAGAGCTTACCTATTCTCTTCATTTGGGCTGCTGTAAGTCAGTATTTGGACGAAAAAATTCAACACGACGCTCCAATTTTTTTAAGATTATGCCTGCTAGGATCCACTTGAGAGCCAGCAAGTTCATGCGTATGTCTCATACGCTCTCCGAGCGGCAACACCTGCCAATTATTCAGAAGATAGCTAAAAAGAAATTGTAGCTTATGTCTTTTGGGACAAGTGTCATTGCGAGCAGATATTTACATATAAGGCAAAGCTTGCTTGTCATGCGTGGAGAAGGGTTAGTTGATTTTGCCATTAACGTCTGCTCCCAAATCCGGGGACTCAATTCCGACTAGCATTACAACATCACTTGACTTGATGACATTTAAGAATAAGTTAAAATGCATCAATTGATCACGCTATTTAGTGGGTTTATGTGATTCGTCCTTGGTATGCTTATGCGTATTGACTCTGTGTATGCTGCCGGTAACGATAAACGCTATTTGCCCGATGATCCCATGTACGTCACCTCTAACCATGTTATACTTGTTGACATTGACCGTGCTACCATTAAACGCTCGATCATTCTTCCTTTGCAGCAAATGCAAAGTGCCTAGAAAGAGAAGTTCCCTGAGAGCGGTATACAAATGTATTTATTGTTATTATTTTTATTTTTGTTAACGTAGTACACGTATGAACTGAGATTAAACGTTTGTAGACTAATAATCTTAAGTTCGTTAATTTTGATATTCGCTGAGACTAGATTCGTCATAACTAAGTACTTGGTAGATACCACGTCGGCATGCCTTTTGGTCCTAGCATATCCTGTACAAACCCCGCGGGGACGTTGCTAATTAAAACTGTATTTACTATTGTGTAACCACAAAAAAATGAGAAAAAATTAATATCCAGATTCATGATGTTAAAAATACTTAAACAAAAACGTTCGTCAAATATTCCTAAAAAATTGATAAAAAAGACAGTGAATTTTAATTTACTTAAAACTTGAGCAGACCATTACTAAGACTGACTGTCCCTGTCTGGCTATTTGTTGCTATTCGCTCCACCGAGAGATAATCTCCGCAGCTTACATATTCTTTATTACATAACTCGGCGACAAAGAGCCTACTCACCATTCATACTACTACCATTTATACTACAAAGAGCCTACTCACCATTATTCCATAATTCATTACCTAAATTATTTATTCAATGGCCACTGTGAGAGTGTTTGCTGTGGCTGCAAATGCAATCTTGTACATTATCTTCCGTAATTATTTTTCAGTGAGGCCTTCATACCTGTACCGTCGTGTGAATGATATGCATTTTACAAAGAGAACAATTTTGGCATAACTTCAGCGACTTGTGTTTAGCGACCCACGGACTCACGTACTCCTGCTATGTTTACATGCACGAGATATCTGCTGCACCCTGTACCCTAGACTGTTCCTGGAACAGACATCTACTGGCCTAAAGGATTGTTTAATTCATTAATCCAAACTGCTTTCTTGTTTTTATTCATCATTGACTTATTAGGACTTAACTTGTATTAGAAGGCTTTTTGTTGGTTATCTAGCAGTCAACGTACGTACATACACTGTATATACTCACGGCCTGCCTGTAGTCCCACAAATGCCTATTTAATTGAATTAGGGTTTAATTATCATTTAGTTTAATTTAATTAGGCATACCAAGTATGAGAAGCAAATTGCAAAGAAAACTCGGGGGAACGGAAGAAACGGGGCGAGTGGGTAAAACGTTACGGAAGAGCTAAACGAGCGAGTAAAACGTTTGCCATCGACGCTAAGCCGGAGAGAGGAGAGAGAGAGAGAGAGATTGTGAGACAGCAGAGTGTGACTTCCCACCTGATGGCTAGAGAGGCAAAAGACTGACCCGAACACAGCGAGAGCTTACGGCCACGGAGAACGTTCAAGATGATAAGATGAACTAGACTGTTTGCCGTTAGGTGAGCTATTTCGCCACCTTATGTACTGTCATCATAAGCAAGTGACCAGTTCCTTCAAAGTACCGATCTCCGGGCTGTGGAATATAGAGCCAGGTAGTGTCGAGAAAGCACATATGCCTAAGCATCTCCCTCTTAAACTCCAAAAAAGCTATAGACTGAGTGCATGACAAACCGGACAGTTTTCCACAACTCAACTCAAAAAATTCTAAGCAGTTTTGGTATTCGTGCTATAGCCAACTGATGTCGTCTCCCGTAGCAAAGAGCAAAGCGTAGCCTAGTGGGTAGAAGTTGGAATTTCGCTCTGCACCAGTATTTGATCGACCGGAAGACATTGCTGCTTCTCGTCGAAGGATGTGCACGACGACTGCAGGGTGTGCGTGACTGTTGGCTCAGAGCGTCCCGTCGAAGTGAACGAGTGAAATGTGTGACCGAGTCCGTTGATCAAGTTCTTACTGAACTAAATGTCCAAGTCCGCCAAGCTCCAAATCAAATACTTGTGTCCGCTATTTCATTACAGACTGTCGAGAACTCGCGGTTTCCTTCTTGGTTGTCTGGAATCCTTGAGAGCACCACTTCACTGGCTACTAAAATGATTGAGGCTGTCGCTATAGGACTTACTAAAAGAGACGTTTATGTACAGCCAGCTCATATTTTCAAGCCAAGATCTTTTTTTGAAGTGATAAACATACCAGCTTCAACGTGAATGATGACATCCATTACTCTAAGACCGCATGACACGATCGAATGCGACAAAGAACTGCTGAGGTGACCTCGAGGTCATTACTCAGGGGCCGACTGCAACACTGAGAGCATTGGTACAACGACATTGTGAGCGGCAACGATGGTGGTATAATCACTGCCCGGGTCCTGAGCTTAATCTATCAGCTGTTTGACTCAATTGTTCACGACATCCCACAATTGAGACTGGCGATAACTCTAAATCCATTCTGATGCTCGAGCGCGGTTCGAATCCTACTTGTGCACAAGCTTCGTGCTTATGGTTCCTTCCAGCATCTCAAACTCTCTTTACTTTAAGCCACGGGTAAAGATTATGCAAAATGGGTGAACATTTTGCACGCGCACAGGTACATATTACGTGGAATGAGATTTGCAGTCTATTGCAGCTAATCTTGTCGATTTTCCACGGATTTCGCTATCGGCCCATACCATTGCTGTTGATTGCCGTGCATTGCTGACAGTTACCAAACAAAACATCTTGAAAGTTCCACGATTTTACTTTGGATGCAGCGGAATGTTATATGGAATGACAATTGAGGCCTCCGAGCTGCCAATTTCTCTTCAATTCGCCGGGAATTGGGGTATTGGCCGAGGACATTGCTGTCGATTGCCGTTTATTGCTCGCGATTGTACGTTCGCGATTGGTTGAAAGGATTTCATTGCACTTTTAACACAGTGAGCTGTGACAGGTAAGATAATTGATCTTGGCTTAGTCACTTTCCAGTGATTCGCGATGGACCATAATGGATTGTTGTATTTTCCCGGGCAATTGCCGTCTGTTACCATGCATTGCCCAAGATTGAACGGTCAGAGCTGGTTGAAAGTATGTGTGAACGAAGTAAGATGTTACGTGGAATGAGAATTGGAGCTTTGTGCAGCCGATTTCTCGTCGATTTGCTACGGATTTCGGTATTGGTCCCTGCCATTGCTGTCAATTGCCGCGTATTGTTGACAATTAACGTGTAAAATAGCTTGAAAGTCCTACGGTTTCACTTTTAGCACAAAGAATTGTGAAATGCGATGACTATCGGCACTTTGTGCCGCCAATTTAGTGTCAACTTGCCACGGATAGTAGTGGATTGCTGCTTCGAGCCGAGCCGTTGCCGTAGATTGCCATGCATTGCCCGAGATTGTACGAGCGCAATTCCTTAAAATGATGTGGTTGACTTTAACCAGTGTGCTTTGTAACATGCATTAAAAATTGGACGATTGCGAAACCGATTTCGGGGCATTTTGCATCAGATTGCTGTAAGTTGAGGAATTGGCCCGGGCAATTGCAGTGCATTGCTGCCGAATGATCGAGGTGATTGTAGTGAAATTGTGGGATTACACAATAACCAAAAGTTAGATCAACGTGCAATCACTATTAAAGCTTAAAGTGTACGTATTCTGGTCGTTTTTCGGCGGGTTGCGGTACATTGACGTACTGGCCCAGGCACTTGCAGTCGATTGCAGTGCATTGCTGCAGAATGGCCGAGGCAATTACAGTGAAGTCATGCAAGTACACAATAACCGAAGAGTAAAGAAGCACGAAATCATGATTAGAGCTTCTAGTGTACGCTTTCTGGTCGCTGTATAGCAGATTGCAGTGGACTTCGGCGGATTGAGGTGGATTGCAGTATGGGACCAGATCGTTGCAGTCGATTGCAATTCATTGCACGAGAACACGTGTGCAAAATGGAGCGACATTTTCTGGATGCACTTTGAACTGAGTCTAGTCCTATATGCAATGCCAATTAGAGCTTCGCGGTGGCGATTTGAGGATGATTTGCAGTGGAATGGAGTGGATTGCCGTAGTTTTCCAACACATTTCAGGCGATTGCCGCCTATTGCCACAGTGCGAGATTGCACAATTTTTTTTTTATTTTACGTGGTTGTGCACACAGCATGGTGCACTTTAATATGCAATAAAAACTGGAGCTCGGCGCAATGTATTTCGATTTTTTATGTGGTGGATTCTGTGGATTGAAGTGGATTGCGGTATTGGCCCGGGCTACTGGAGTCTATTGCAGCGCATTGCACGAGAACGGCCGTGCCAATCCAAGTGAAATTTGTTTAATGCAATTTTTGCAGAGTGTGCTGTCACATGCAATCAAAAAAGGAGCTTTTCAATCAGGATTTCTTTCGTTGCATGGTAGAATGCAGTGGATTGTGGTGGATTACGGTAGATTGCGGTATTGGACTGGGACACTGCAATCTCATTTCAGTGGACTTCGTGAAACGCGTGAGCGGAATCGCGTGAAATTTTCTGTGTACATTGTGCGTGTAGCTTAGTTTGATATTCCAGACTTTTTGGAGCTATTTGCAGCAGATTTTGGGTGGATTTGACGAGAACTAGAATGGATTTTGGTGGATTTGGGCGGATTGCGGTACAGGCGTCCAGCGCCAAAGCTCATTTGCATAAGTGCACGTGTGGTGCGCAGCTACATGAAATTTTGTGGACGGAAAAATTTGAACGTATACTACAATATCAGCGAAAAATCTGAGCTCGGCAATGCTTACGCCTGGTCGTTGCTATCCTAATTATAGTGGATTTCGGTGGATTTCGGTGGATTGCGGTAACTCGTCGAACCCGTCGGCTGCAGCTACAGCAACGCTCCACGCTAGCAGCTGTACTCATGCACCTGTTTCATTCGCGGCAGGGCTACCGAGATGCGTCTACTCGCGGTTCAGCCGTACGTTCGCCTGCGATTCGATGTAATCCTACACAGCTAATTGGCTCTCCAAGAATCTCCCTCGCACTGCCCATTTTTCCACGTTCTGAATCGCTAGAATACTCTGTGAGCCTTGTGTGACATTCGCTCATGTGCCATGTCCTGACAGTCGCTGCAGATCGTATGGGCAGTGTTGTAAAAATCGTGGTCCTGAAGAGCCAGCAAAGTCAAGCAGTGTGCACTTCACGTTAAGGCAGCCCTTCCTTTTAGCAGTTGTGCATTTTTTTTCATTCCTAGATTCTATGGTTACTTACTTTTTGGCCTTCTTTGGCTTTCATAGCTGCAATGGATATTGTTACTTGTAATATACGACTACGTCACGATGGATCGCTAGTGCTATGTCTCGATTGACCACCGCTGTGCCGTCGCTCTTTTATTGGTACTAGTGCCCCTAAATTGCTGTATGTCAGGATGTAAGTGTTCACGATAGTTGCGACTAGCTGCCGAGCATACCAATATTTTTTTCTAATCTTTTCAGGCAACAAGGCATGTGGAACAAGGTCTCTGACCTCTCTGATGTAGCCAACTGTCATCGGTTCGGTGGGGCTGGTGTATGTACTACGTCACACGAGACCAGCAGGGATGTTTCCGCTAGAGTCTGTAAAGTGCCCAGAAAGAGATTCAGTCCTCTGAGGGCGCTATGCATATGTATCTCTACTACTTAAAGCGAGAAAGTCCATCACGCCATAAGATAGCGCACTTTCATCACGAGGAAAGGTGGCATACTTTCGTCACGAGGCAAGACGGCACAGCGTTGTCTTCGTGACAGAACTACTATGACTCAGCGAAGCGAGTCCACGGGCAGCAAACTGCTCGTTATTATTATTATTCCTAAATGCCCTGTCGGAATGGACTCAATGGGTAACTGTAGCTTCTGGAAAGGTTGACTCTACTAGGTCAGCGGTCAGCGTATCGATGGCTATTTACATCTACACTCTGAAATCTCTCACCGAAGTAGCACCTAACCCAATGTAGGTATCACTGTATCAGTGATGCCTACGTCTGTGAAGATGTGCTCCAGGAGGATCTGGTGTTCAATAGCCTCAAATAAAACAGATAGATCAAGTAGTAGTAGTACCAGCAGAGATGCAACCGCGGCGGCTCGAGCTAAGCCAGCCGAATTATGGCGGTTAGCTATTATTCGCGATTACGAGATTATGCGACGGTTTATCGCTGAGGCCGTATAAAAGTCGGGCTCCCTGAGATAGGGGACAGTGATTATTCGAGTAAGAGTCAGTATTCGACACTTGGGTCATTGACATTGAAACTTACGTGAGCTCTAGGCCACATTGTCGTTGGAGTACGTCTGTAACCGTCCGCTGCTGTTAAATAGACATGTCTGTATTATGTCTACGGACTTTGATATGCTAAGGTACGAGCGCCTGTCGTCGCTGCTGTGTTTCTGATAAATAGCCGGCGTACCTGCTTGTATTGGGGCACCTAGTACCTACTAGTAACTAGCCGTGCTACAAGTTACAGACGGCGTCACCGTTAGTCGTCGTGCGTCGGCTGAGACGACGCGCACCAGTACGAGTTGGCGGGCCTAGTTTTGACCGGACGTGGAAGCCACGCACCGCGTTCGTAACAGAGAAGCCCTACCTTGATCAGCATTGCTTGGAAGGTCATTGTGAAGCCGGGAGAGCGCTTAGGATGGTTAGCTCTGAATCCCGATTGTGAAGCTAGATCTAGCAAGATCTGATGAATTCATTTAATCGCTTAGCTGCTTTACCGTCACTTGTCATTCGATCGTCTTGGATACGAATGATGGAAGGAGGTCTGGACGAAATTCATTTAAATTCTCACGATCTAGGTTAAGGCTTTAACCGAGCTGGTTTGGCGTAGCGGTTAAGGTGCTCGCCCCGACCAAGGTATGACTGAGGTTGTGGGCTCAAGCCCCGAGGCATATGTGAAGCGCCTGAATAGAGATTAAGTTCTCTTGGGGCGCTATATAAATGAAATATTTTTTATTTATATTTAACGAGTGACCCTATGATGGCCGTTTTTCGAGGGTAGTGGACTCCACCGGCAACCGGATATATTTCCAGTATTGGCTGCGTTCGGCAGAAAGAGCTCTATGCGCTTCATAAGGAGAATTGTTGCAACAGGGTCTAGAGGACTAGTAGTCGTCTTTTTAGCCTGAGAGTCAAAGTTTGTGTCGAGTTCAACGGCGGCCTCCTACGTAAAAAAAGCCTGGCGAAACATAGGCCGGTCGAAATCGAATCCTGTGTAATAAGCCAGATTATAACCCGCTCAGATTATAACCCTAGCTTAAAACGGCCTAGGCCACTTTATATCTCAGGGATACATCGGCCTAGGCCACTTCATGTCTGAGGTGTAAAATAGGCTAGCCTAAGCTATATCTATCCAGGTCAGAATGTACCCCATATGAAAGACGACGTAGATGACAACATTTTTTAATTATAACTATTTTAATTATTGCTGAATGTTCAGTGGCCATTATTAGAACAGAACAGATGCAATAAATATCTGCTGGTATCCGAAATAAAATGCGCCGATATCTAAAAACCGTATAAATGAAAGTGAGATTTTTAATTTGGTCAGCTAGAGCAGTTTTTAGAAGCGCTCGAAGCGGTGGTCGTGGTCTATTTCGCCGTGAACTATAAAAAAAATTTGAAAAACAACTTGCGGTTTTGCGAGTTTAAAGCTGAACACCAAAAATCCCGCACCAGCAGGGCAACACAGGCGGCCGCCCTTACAACCGGAGGCTAATCCTGGGCTCTCAAGATTCCTTATTAAATCTCTTGGAATTATGCAGTATGTACATTTTTTGCCGTCTGTAACGGCGCAGAGTCACAATGACAGGAGCATTGCTAGGCTAGAGAGTTTTCTACAGCGCACACGGAGGCTAAGATCTTTCGGTGCGCATACGGTAGCCAACATTCCGACTTAAGAAATAGTTGCTAGAAAAGGCGAGGCACGTGAGAGATCTGAGTAGTGAGTCCCTTAAGATAAACACGGGGTCGAGCAGAGAATGGGGTGCCACGGTCGGCGCCAGAGGCACAGGGCAGGGGGAGACAGATGTCCCCGGGCGCCAAGGTCAAGGGTTGCCAAAAATCAAAATGAATTGTGAATTTTTTATAAAAGCTTTTCATGTGAGACTACATATTTTGATTTCAAGTAAGCCCTTGTTTCAATGGACTTGACTATTTCGTGCTGAGCTAGTTAAGCACATTTACAGACAGGCCAAGCTAGGCTTAGCTAGCTGCGCCAGCCTGTCACAAGCACATGAGCTCATCCGGTTCATGCAGTTTTATTGACAGGATACTGTCTGCCGCTCACTCGGACTTTTCGTCGCCAAAATAGCCAGTTTGAGAAAGTGATTAGTGAGTGTTTATTTTAGATTGTATTCTACTTAGAGACACTGTGTGCATTGAGACGCATGCATGTAGACGACGTCGGCACTTCCAATCTTCCCAAGCCCTTTTGTCAAGTTCCCCTGAGGCTCAACCTCTTCCTCTGGGGATGGAGTCAACGGCGTGAATGTCTCTACTGTTACTCCAGACCAGCCTCCGTAAACTGCACTTTATTTAAGGCTACTGCCTAATTTTGTAAATCCTCGGTCACCACAATCTACTTTCAGACGACATGGAAGGAAACAAGGCAAGTGACGTCCAGAACAGAAAATGAAGGGAACTTTAGGACGAGAAAGAAGCGAGCGCGAGGGTCCAGCCCCAGCAGAAGGTACTAGAAGGTTTCTTTAAGAAGGCCTGAAAAAAGCTGAAGACAGTGAAGACACAGAAAAACACTAGGAACATTTTGACATTCACAGAGGGAATAAGGAAGAACAGTTTGAGGAGGACTAAAGCAAGCAGGATGGAGACAATCGCAAGAGCTGGGAAGAGGAGGAACAGAGTGAAGGCAGAAAGCAGGACAGCACCAGGGAAACAAGCACTCTGCTGCTAGTTGAAAGCTTCATTAAAAAAAAACACTTTGCTCCGCGAAGACCATGACAGTCAGTATTTGGACCCTTGGGGTGCCTTCAATACCACAAGAAAAGAAGATACGGAATCTGCTGCAATTTTCCATGTGCTGACCCTGAATGATATTGGCTCCCTGAAGTTTGACCAAACCTCTGCTTTACGCGTACGCGGCTCTGCAGCAAGGGTGCTTGTACACCCTCTTTCCAGTTCCATTGCACGTGCGACGCACCATCGCAAAATGCGGCAGTGAAGTCTTTGCCTGAGACTGCAAGCCCTCTCAAATCTCCGACTTTAGCAAAGAGTGATGCGTCGCTGGCCGGAGGAACGCGAGGGTAAGTTACACCGGCTCTTTCACCACGGATGCCTCGGGCAGCGGGTGCCTCGTTACCAAAGTCAACAAAGCCTTCACCGAGTCCAATTCAGACGCCGCCTAGTGCTCTTATGACATCCATCCCGAGGACGTTGTCCCGGCCAGCAATTACATCAGTCACCAAACAATTAACCTCCAGCGGTACTGTTGTAACTAGCAAACTGGCCTTCCGTGTAAAGGCACACAATCGTGCAGTCATCGTTTATCATCAAGATCCCTCGCCTCCCTCGCCGGCTGCAATTCACGCGAGGAAGCCAGCACTGCTGCAAGCAAAGTTCGGGAACAGCCAGTGTCGATAAGTGCGGTTTCGCGGGTAGTCGAGCACGCTGGCGCAGGTGTCGACGGTTTCCCTTAGTCGTTTTTCTGATCGCACAGATCATGGAGCTCGTTGCTAGACGCCGTGGCTAGGCGATTCGGATCACCGCAGATCCAGCAAAGTCGCTTGCACCGACCTGCCTTGAAAAGGCAGGTCGGTGCACCGCCTTTTTGAAGCCAGCCTAGACTGCACCACGCGTGGTCTTCGCCTTTTCGAAGCCAGCCTAGACTGCACTGCGTGGTCTTCGCCTTAGAAGCCAGCCTAGACTGCACCACTCGTGGTCTTCGCCTGAGAAGTCAGCCTAGACTGCACCACGTGGTCTTCGCCTCGGGTCGTCTGCGCTCGTCGATCCTCGAAACAACCGGCGAGACGCGCCTCAGACTGGCGAAACCGAATCCCTCACGACATTTCAACCAGCAGCAGCTCGGGCAACTCGGCCACTCTGATGAGCGAGCTTTTGGAGCTCGCAGCTTTCGCTTTACGTCATCGGGTCATCGCCCGACACCTACGCACATTTCAGCAAAGACTCCGAGGGTGATGCGCAGGTACCCCAGCTTGCCGCTGGGCAGCGAAGACAATGGGCGCCAAGCGAACAAGGTCGGCCAAGTAGATGTCCGGCGTCTCACCCTCGCGAAGTCTTCTGCTCGAAAACTTATCGAACGCGAGGAAGCGATCCGGCGAAAACGCGGTGCTGAGTTCGCATTTCACCTTGGCGTAATCACTCTTATCTCTATGCGTCAGCACTTCATGGACCGCAAAAGCTTTGGCGATCAAGTACAGAGGCATGAGTGCAGCGAGGTCGTCGTATTTAATCTTGTGCAGCTTGGCCACGGCATCCAGTCGACGTAACCACTCGACGAAGTCTGTTTTGCCGTCGTACGTTGGACTTTGGCTAGCACTGCCATCGACTCCATCCCAACAAATAGCTTGTAGCTTGGTTATCGTCGTACACACAGCACCACAATGCCAGCCGAAGACCAATACCAGAAGTTCATTTCATTTCGCACGGAGCAGAGGAAGCACTGTTCTCTTGGCCTCTCTTTCCCACAGGAGTCCCCGCTGCGACTACCCTTGTCCCAACAATCATTAACAGCACATCCTGACCGCATACCACATCAATTGTCACAGCCCACTCGTACAACGATCATGGACGATGCCATAACTTAAACGAAACCACAAACTCTGAAGTGCGATGAGCTGTAGAAACTCTTAGCTATCACTGTCAAACATTACTCTACAAAAAAGGTAGAGTGCAAGAGCGGAGCACTTTGGAAGCTGTCAATGACAGACTGAGCAGCATTTTAGGTCTTTCGGAGCAACTGTGTGAGGACACACGTGGAACGCTTGAAACAAGAAGTGAAGCTGGTAGTCTCCACATTGTATTGTGAACTTTAACTTGCTGGATATGTTTGTTGCTTTTTTGGTACAGCGTCTTAAGGAAGATTGCCTACGTTTAAAAAAGACTGCACAATCTAAAGATGAACTTAAAAAATAAGATACAATAAAAATAGTTTTGTATAGCACCATAAGAGAACTTAATCTCAATTCAGGCGCTTCACATATGCCACAGGGCTTGAGCCCACTACCTCGGCCAGACCTTGGTCGGGGCGAGCACCTTAATCATTGGGCCAAACCAGCTCCTCTTTTGACCTTCACTCTCTTGAGATTGAGTTATCAAGACTTCGAGAAAACCGGTGTCAATAGTCACTGCAAGATGCCAAAAGATGTGAATTGTGGTAATTTGCAGTTGAATGAAGAATCCGCCGGATGCAGATACCTGGAGAATTCTCTCAATACGTCCACTCTCACGGCCGAAGAGGATATTTTAAGAATAATGGAGAAAAGCATAGACTATCTCCGACGAGAAATTATATCTAGATTCTCCCGGCTCACATATTTTGATGCCAAAGTTGGTTTCTTGTTGGAAGTTGAGCAGCTTTTGGATGCACTCGACCGGAACAATCTCCACTAGCAATGTCTAGATCTTGGAGACTTCTAATATTTAGACATTGATGGAATAGACCTGTGCAACAAAATATGTGACTGTAAAATGCTTCATGCTACACGTCACGACTCAACACCAAAGAGCCCACTGTAACTCACGTCTTTCATTGTCAGTTATGGAGAAGATGCGTTTGCTAATTTGAGAGTTGCCTTGCAGGTTCCTCTCTCTCTCTCCATACCTGTATCAGTTGCCAGTTGTGAACGTTCTTGTAGCTAGCTGAAGAAAATCCAGTCGTATCTGGAAGCGTTAATCGGCAAGATTTTATTTGGCTTCGCTAAGCATAGAGAAAAAAATACGGGAAAATATTGACTTTCAAACTAGACTAGGTCAGTTTGCCGCGTTCAAGGCCAGAAAAATTCACCGTAAGTTAAAGCTATGATAGCTACCTTGTACCGTTCCTACAGTTATTACAACCCTCTCGACTTGATATGATTGATTGCGTGTATCTTTAGCATTTGTGGTGGAGCTGTTTTGCAGCAATTTTTGACAAGGATAGGGGCGCGATTAGCAGCTTTGTCCCCGGGGGGGGGGCCGAAAGGTCTCACTACTCCACTGGTTGGCGCCGGCACAGATTGCTGAGCTATCCGGCAAAGATTCACGCGTGTATCGCTCAAAACTATCGATACGACATGACGGGATATATTATAGCCCAGAGGGGCATGCAGTGGCCTAGGCAATAATGAAACACCGAAGATAATGATTCGGCGATTCTACTCAATAATTAACGAGTATATTAATTATTAATTATTAATTATTATATTAATAGATTATTATATATTAATTATTGGGCCCAATAATTGGCTTCAATTCTACTGAATCTTATTTGCAAGCGGCGCTCAATGTCGCTGCGAGTCTGGTTTAGCTTTATCCCCCCATGCTCCTCGCAAGCGCTTATAGCTTGCCAACGCTTACAATCGCTCTTGACGAAAAAATGCCGTCCATTTTCGCGCAGGCAGGAACGCCCCAGGAACGCTCCAGGAACGCCTTAGGAACACCCCGGACCCCCCCCCCGGACTCCTGACCTCAGAACTAACTAGGGCTCCGCTGTCTCCTTTAGCGGAGGCAAGTGAAGTGAGGGCCGCTTCGCCTGCGAAGACGAGAGTTCCTCCCTCTACTGCACCTGAGACTCTAAACTCTAGTCCACGGCGCTAAGTATCTGCGCCAGGACCACGGCCGCATATACACAAGCACACACAAAATGCGAGCCTCGGGCGCTAAAAGACCGTATTCAATGGCGTCCGCAAAATTCTCCCTTCTTCGCTGTCTCGTGGCTGTCGATCGCTGGCGTGAACAACCTGCCCAACCTTACTCGTTCTAAGAGAAACTGTCGGATGGCCGGTGGTGATGATGAGGACGCAGACCCTCAGCCAGCGTCCCCTACTTTTTAAAGGATAGCCGGGACAGTAGAATTGACAAGCCGACATCAATCACAAGCTCCTCTAGGTAGTAGGCCTATGCTTCAAGTAGATATACCGTAGCTGGCATTGAGCCTCTTCCTGAGCTCGCGTTAAGCCCTTCCTACAGGAGGAAAGAGCTGCTTATCAAGCATGATATCACTCACCATTTGATCGTGTTTCCTTTGCAGCAAATTTAAAGCGCCAAAGAAGAAGAGATTATGTTCTGTGATGGCGCTGTATCAAGAGTATTATTCTTATTATTATAAAGAGCGAGAGAGAGGGTAAAGGCAGAGAGAGAGAGAGAGAGAGAGAGAGAGGAGAGAGAGAGAGGTCTATAAAGACCTGTATCTCGCCACACTGCTGCCCCCTCTTGCTCACTGCTCGAGGACCAAGGTGTTTTTCAGCCGAGCAGTTCATGCGAACCCTTCTGGCCAGGGCCATTTAGGCCAAGCTGGCGCTTCGCTAAAATAATACACCCCCGGAATATAAAGTGGCCAAGACCGTTTTAACCAATAGATATACTCCAGCCGAGGGTATACTTTAGACCGTTGCCCCGGCATTCTAACTGCCACGAGGGTTTATTAGCAGTTCACATAGTCTGAATATTATAGACCGCATGCATCATATTCACAGGCTTTTTATTTAGTAAAGCTGCGGCAGCTTTGATTGCTTGATACTTACATCAGATGGCGGCAATTTTGAGCAGAAGCGAGCAGATGCGATCCGGTCGGATGCTCACACATTGTAGATTTGTAGGAAAATCAAGGGTCGGAGCTGAACGAAGCCAGATTTTGTTGTGAATTCTTCCATATTAGCTTATCCAGTTTAGGAAATACCAATTGCATTCAACTATCGTCAGCATATCGGCACTTATTAGAGGCGGCTCCTACGATTCTGTCGATCCACGGGTCGAGACACCAGTCCGGCCATCAGTCCGATTGCTCCAGAGGCGAACTCAAGGGGGTGGCAGGAGTGGCAGCTGCCACCCCTGGCCTGGTAGGTGGTAGCCGAGTCTAACACCCGTCAGGGCCGCGCTTGCATGGCGGCTCGCTCCTAGTGGCTTAGCCTAGCTTCGCGACACCCGCTGGCTCTGGGGAAGGGGCTCTGCCCCTACCCGTGCCCCGGCGCTCCAGTCCTGGCTTCGCCTCTGCGTTGCTTGGTGCTAGCTCGCGGTGTATCCTCTGTTGCTAAGCGTGTGCGTGCGAAAGACGACGTGCGGCCTCCTGCTATTTAGATGAAGTGTGCCTGAGCGATCTAGAGCGTTCGCCAGTATGGCATCGTGCACCTGTCCGCACCTGATAGTCGCACTCTTCACGCTACACGCAACGCTCCACGCTAGCAGCTGTACTCATGCACCTGTTTCATTCGTGGCAGGGCTACCGAGATGCATCTACTCGAGGTTCAGCCGTACGTTCGCCAGCGATTCAATGTAATCCTACACAGCTAATCGGCTCTCCAAGAATCTCCCTTGCACTGCCCATCTTTCCACGTTCTGAACCGCTAGAATACTCTGTGAGCGATGCAGCAGCGGCTGCTGCTGAGATTTCTCGATCGCAGCAGCTGCTTCGGCTGCTTCGCGCTCGCCAGCGTGCACGTGTGGGGCGACGTGCGAAAGTCGATAGGTCAAGGCCAATGGTCAAGGCTCACCAGCATCAGTACGCCGGCCGTTCGTCAAGCTTCGTCTGGCGCCAAGAAAAAGCCTCATCTGTTAAGGCGCTATGGGGAGCCAGCCTGTGCGTGGACAGGCAGCCTGGCCAATTGACCCGAAGCGTGCCACAGGCAGAGAAGAGCGACGCGGGTGTTGGGCGATCGCTAAGGCCGGCGAAGCGAACATTTTCGAATGACCGTGGCACTTGTTGAGATCGCGGTTCGCTGACTCGTTGGGTCAGTTGTCTGCCAGTCAGAACGCCATCTTTGAGATTAGTAGCGAGACTGAATCAAACCTTAAATCCTTTGGAGACCGTGCATTTAGCTCGTATGCTCCCACAGCCTGGAACTCCCTCCCGACCTGCATCAGAACATCCCCTGACCTGACCACATTTAAAAGAAACTTAAAAACATACCTATTTAGGACAGCATTTAGTGGGTCCTTGTGATTCGTCCTCGATGTGCTTATGCGTGCTGACACTGTGCATGCTGCCACTAACCACATTTGCATGCTGACCCAGTGCATGTAACCCCTAACCATGTTATTCATTTTGTTTGTTTTTCAAGCATGATTTTACTTACCATTCTATTGCGTATCACCTTGCAGCAAATGTAAAGCGCCTAGAAAGAGATTAAGTTCTCTGAGGGCGCTTTATCAAGTGCAATATTATTATTATTATTATTATCTCTTTTTCACGTGCTGCTGTGGAACGCTGAAGTAGCTTCTCTTCTTCTTCCCTCCTTCTCTATTGCATCACTCTCGCCACCATCTCATCCTCCACCTTCCTCCCTTTCTCTCTGTCTCTCTCTCCTTCTCTCCCTCTCTCTCTCTCTCTCTCTCTCTCTCTCTCTCTCTCTCTCTCTCTCTCTCTCTCTCTCTCTCTCTCTCCTTCTCTCCCTTGCTCTCTCTCTCTCTCTCTCTCTCTCCTTCACTCCCTCCCTCCCTCCCTCCCTCTCTCGTCTCTCACTCGCACACTTCTCTCTCCTATTTTTGAAACAAGGAAAAAAGGCCCGTCGAAAGAAAATACCCGAGTAAATACTGCCTTCATGCTCTGAGTCTGAATAGTTTACTCAGTTTCAATACGGTCATTTGTAAGCACACCGATGCATAATAGAAGTATCATAATTTCGCTAATCTCCACCTTCGGAAGTGCCAAGAGTCCGGCTCCCGCCAAATAGATCAATCAGCTTTCTTTACTTGTTGTAGAAGGAGAGACGTTAGAAATGGACTTTCCATTTATTTTTGCAATCTTGTGAACATAGCTCACTATCGAAACTGCTGATGTAATGCAGGCTTAGAAGATGAAGACGCTCTGGGTGTTTCTTCCTGCTTGGAATCTGTGCCTGCAACTCTCCACCTCATATTTTTATTTCTCGATCGCTCGCTCGTCACGATACCAAACTTTCTTGCCTGTGCCACCCTGTTCCCTTTACCGGCGAATTTCACTCGAGTGCTGACCATTTTGTATAGCTGTTATCTCGCCCTACGATTACGTAGATAAGTGATCGAGCTCATTTATTATTCTTAATAGCAAAATATATTGGCACACATTATCGCACCCTGCATTGCAAATTACATATTGGAGCAGACTGTTGTACAAATGTACTGCGTCAATTATTTCATGAAGTGAAACATTCCGATATCACCATCATTCGATCAAACAGCGAAAGTCAAGGAATGACTCATCAGATATCCTTAACAGTGTCGTAGTCTTCTTCATAGAATGGCGCAGATGGTAGTGCGTTCCTCGTTGCACTGCCTGGTCTCTGATTGGCAGACGCTGCGCTGCCTGGTCTCTGATTGGCAGACGCCGCGCTGCCAGGTCTCTGCAAGCCGACGGGGCTCGTTGGCCTCTGAGCTATGGCACCAACTTCTAATAAATTGCCTTGAGCTGCTCTGGCCGGTGACAATGCATCCGCTGCTGGTTTTACAGTGGTCACGGCCGCTGTCTTCTGCTGCGGCGGTAAAGCAGCAGGCAGCATCGTCGGTTTCGATGGGAGCGGCTGCTGCTGCTCTGATTGTGGCTGCTGAAGTGGCTGACTCCCCCGTTGCTGCGACAGGACGCTGCCCAGGTTTGTTGCCGAGCTAGGCTGGGGCGCGGCTTGGAATGCTACGGCTAGCGAAGGGCTTAGCAGTCCTTGACCTGGTCTTGAAAGCGGTGGTAACTTTCGAGTTCCTGAAGGACGAAACAGCTGTATGTCAGTCTTGGAAACGCTACGCGGATCGCCGGCAGTCCGGGGTAGGATAAGCTGTGTAGGCTACGCGAAGCCGAAGCACGACTACTACCAGCAAGCCTCGCAGCGCTCATGTCTAACCAGCAAGCCTCGCAGCGCTCATGTCTGATGTGACAAAAACTGCGCATCGCTAGCGGGCAAGCGATTGTTTCTCTTGAGTTTGGACCAGCGGATGACGCACCAAAGGCCCGCCCAGCTGTGCCTGCGCGGGGAAATGCGGAAACATAGTTGTGTTGTCAGACATTGGCAAGTCGGCCATTAGTATCATGGCTGATGCTTACAGGAGACAGCAAACTAAGCTTTCAACGTCATGCATTGAAACTTGAGATAATTGGGGCATACGTTTTAGTCTTATAACTTTACACTTTAAGTCTCGCCTTTTCATGGCTCTAGCCCTGAATCTGGGGAAGTTCTAAAAATGCGGCTTTCAACTAACACCAACAACTGGATTAGAAGGCTTCCGCTTTTCGAGGCTTTGCAAAGTATGTATAGGATGCTAATCTCTAACCTGTATGTACAGGAGTGGCATGCATGTCTCTAACCTGCTGAAGAATGCTATCCCGTGCTGGCTGCTTTAGCAGCGTTAGATGCTGAAAGAAGCTTGCAAGTAATCACTGCATAACCAGACTCGTAATAGTTATTGTAAGTATTTTCACAGAGCCCTCTTACACCTAGATCTGTGTCTGGGCACTTGAAATATGCTGAAAATAAGCATGACGGCTCCTTAGCGAAAAGATTGAAAAGATGCGAAATATCAGCACCTATATGAGCACCTGCTGGGCGATTTTCATAGACGAAGCAAAAGCTGTGAGAGGGAATGGCGGCGGTTTCCAACTTCCTTTTAGATGTCGTCAAGTCACGGGATGTCGTGATTTCAGTCTGTAGTGCGTTTCAAGCTTTATATACAGTAGAACTGAAGACGACAGTCTCGTGGCAGTTGAGACGTGCGCGACAGACAAGGCTGGCTGTGGAGTTTTGCCCCAACCGTAAGTGCTAGTGATCTGTACCAGTCAGCTGACTGGCCTTGCGCCACAGCGAGCTTTTCTTTTTCTTCTTTCGGACCTGTGCACAATTCAGTGCACGTTGTTAGTCTTACTAACTAGGTCTTACTAACCGGGGGTGGCCGTCAGAGTCTTCATGTCTGCTTTAATCATACTGGCCTAGGCTTGATGCTTGCTTGCTTTTGCATGCTTTATAGCGTGCGTGTCAGTAACCACGAGGGTATTGAATTTTCGCTGCGAGTAGTAAAGCACGTACGTAGAGATTAAGTCCTTAGGAGGTAGCTATACAAACGGCCAATTATCACTATTACTATTTGGTATTGCTATTAATTAATAGAAATGTTGCTGCTGCACCGGAGAGCAAAGATCTCGATCTAGCGACAGAAGCCTAAATCCCGGGATGTGCTCATGCTACCGGTCCGAAATTTGTTCGACCTTAATGGTTTACGAGTCAGTCCGAGTTCCCTCAGGCCACCCTCCCTCGCCCAGTTTGGCCCTCGCAGGTGGCGCCCTCTGGCGACTCACCGTCTGAGAGCGGCGGCAGGACTCGAGGCGCAGCCCTCAAAGCGCCCTGCGACAAGTCGTCGTTATTGTCGTCGATGAAGCCGTCGTTGACGAGTATTTGAGGAGGCGACTTGATGCGAGAGCTCCTCTTCGTCCCGACGAGCGACGCTATGGACGGCGCCGGCAGCTGCGAGTACTGCTCTCCTGCACCAAAGAGCGCACGGCAGCTAGAAGGACGAGCCGCTCGACGGTCGGTACGGCGTCTGGCGCGCCTTGCTAACGGGCGACGACGTCTGCGTCGCTCCTCATTGCGCATGCGCGCGAAGGGAGGCGCAGCAAGATCCGCCGCGGGGCCTCAGCGCAGGGTAAGCGACGCACATGACCACCGCTGCTCTCGTGCTGAAGGAGACCAGAACTCGGCGTTTACAATTATGCGCCCACTTGCCCCTGCCCCATTCTCAAAACCACTCGCTCACTTCTGCCACAACCAGCCGCCCTGGTCGTCCGTCCAAAGTCAAATCGCCTCGCGCTGCCACATGCGCGGGCAGCTCGAACTGTCTCAGCCGCGGCTCAGCCCCTTGTGCAGCCGCCGCCGCCGCCGTCCCCAGCTGCGGCCGCGCGCGCAGTGGCTGGGCCCGCTCAGCCGCCCGATCATTTACCGTCGTCGTAGAGTCCTTCGCCAAGCGACTGGTACAGGTGATGAAGCGCGTCCGGCGTCAGCACCAGATTGCTCTCCGCTTTAGTTCCGAATCCGGCCAACGAGAGCTCGTCCTGCTCCGACGGCAGGCGTGCGACGACGGCTTGCCGCTGCGAGGCGCTCATAGGTCGGTGCGCGGCCGCCGCCGTCGTTACGCGCAGAGCGGACGCCGGTCGCACCGCCGCTTGGCCCTCGACGACCGTCTCCAGCGTTTGCGGCCTCGCCGTACCAGGCCGTAAGCCGTAGAGCGCCGCCGCCGCCGAGCCCGGGCGCGCGGCCGCCGCCGCCGAGCCCGCGCGGCCGCCGCTGAGCCAGGGCGCGCCGAGCCCGGGCGCGCCGAGCCCGGACGCGCCGAGCCGGGCCTGGCTTCGGACATCGAGTTCTCATACTCTGTGACAGGAAAGCGGGCTGGTTCCAATGCACGGACAAAAGCCTCGAGGTTCAATCGCACGCGGCGAAGCTAGAAGAGACAGACAGAGTGACAGGGAGAGAGTGAGAAAGATATTGACGAGCAGAGAGCGCATAGCTGCAGCAGCAGCCTAGTCGGAAAGACGAAAAGAGCGGACATGCGAATTGATGGGAAAAGGTCTCGCTATAATTGGGCGCCCGAGCTCGGCTGGCAAGTCGTGCGAGCGTCGCGATTACGTGCGTGCACGCTGCTGAGCAATCGACCGCAGCTTGATAGGAGGACCGTACGCTTTCTGGCTGTGTGTTCCTCAGAGAGCTCGAGAGCCACGAGAGCTCTCTGCGGCGGGAAGGAAGGAAAACTGGCTCGAGGATCGAAAGAGCGATGCTTCAGCTGGTGCGGTTGGTGCGGTAGGGTACGTGCAATCGATCAATCGTTTCATTCGGTAACCGCTCGTCCCAGCAGCCATAATTGAGGTCACAACAATATCAACCTGCATTTTACATCGGAAAATGCCCCTGCGTAGCGCTCACAATTTACGAACGTCGGGTCTTTATTTTTTTTAGCTCCTAACAGTGCGCAGCCACGAATATCCAAAAAAAGCTTCCGGCAGAAGCTTCAAAGCAAAAGCTTCCGGCATCCCACCGTTGCGTTAGCGCGAGGTGGAGAGCTCGAGACGCCTCCGCTGCGCTCTATCCGCTTCCTGCTCTCTCTCTCTCTCTCTCTCTCTCTCTCTCTCTCTCTCTCTCTCTCTCTCTCTCTCTCTCTCTCTCTCTCTCTCTCTCTCTCTCTCTCTCTCTCTCTCTCTCCGCTTCCGCCCGATCGCTCACAGTAGTGGTTGCGGCGAGCGATTAATAAGGCGACGCCCGGCAGCGAAGCTGGGATTGGGCAGGCAGCTGCGCCCCCGGTGGCGTGGGCCAGCGGGCGCGCACGTGCAGCTCACCTTCTCTCATGGCGGCATAGTGCTTGATGGCCTCTTGCCTCGCGAACTTGAGCTTTCTCGGTTGGTACCACGCCGCGTACACTATGCCGGCAACGACTGCCGAGACCACAATCAGCGGCAGCGCGACGGATATGCAAATAGTAGCTGCAACATCGGAGCGAGCGGCGGCGGCGGAGCGATGGTACTCGCGAGATCTCCGACAGCCGCCGCCTCCGAAGCTGCCGCTTGCCGCTGCGCTGGTCCGTCCATTGGATGGCATAAAACGGCGACGGACGCCAAACGCAGCGCCAGCGAGCGAAATAGAGAGAGAGAGAGAGAGAGAGAGAGAGAGAGAGAGAGAGAGAGAGAGAGAGAGAGAGAGAGAGAGAGAGAGAGAGAGAGAGAGAGAGGTGTGAGAAGGATCGAGCGAGAGAGACCAGGAGCGAGCGAGAGATACGAACTAGATTAAGTTTTCTTACGGTGCTATACAAAAGAATCGTTATATATATATATATATATATATATATATATATAATCTATATTAATTAAAGCGAGAAAGTCCATCACTCGGCAAGATGGCGGCCCACCGACCAAGCGTTCCTGATGCTAGGCGCGAGACTATGTATAGCCATCATCTCTACCAATTCAAAACGAGAAAGTCCGCCACACCGTGAGACGGTGCACTTTCGTCACGTGGCAAGCTGGCGAACTTCCGTCCAGCGGCGAGCTGGCACAGCGTTGTCTTCCGTGACGGAACTACGGTACCCTCGTGGTGGGGAGCCACAGACATTTGATATGACGAGCTGAGCGTCGCCTAGGCTAGAGGCAAGCCCCGAAAGGGCAAAGCGCGAGGTCGGCTCCCAGAGGCCCGAGGACCGGAACTTGGGATGACGCGCTAGGTCTCTTTCGGCGGACGCTCTCGACTGGGGTGGCGTCGACTCCGACTATCCAAGCAGTTACTCGGCTAGCCGGATCTGACGGCGTACGCCGGTACTCTTGGGACGGAGCTGGTGCAACGGTGGGACTCCGGAAGCCGATTGAGCAACCGACACATTTGTTTTGTGAGCGCTCGCAGCGTTATCTCGCGCTCCTATAATTTTCTGTGTGTAGGATCCTCCCTCCCGGTAGAACTGTCTCCGCTTCCTTTTGTGTAACGCATGCGTGTGTATTATATAAAGTGGTGTGTACTCGGACCATCACCCTCACGCCACCTTTGCCGGGAGCGACCCAGACCGGGCATGGATAGTAATGGGGTCCTAGCGGCAATAGGCTAATATCCGTAAACTCGGCTACGCTACTATGACTCAGCGAAGCGAGTCCACAGGCAATGAGCTGCTCGTATAAATAAATAAATGAATGAAATACAAATAAATAAATAAATAAAATAAATAAATACATACATAATAAATAAATGAATGAATACAAATAAAAACTGCCTTTATCTAACTTACTGACTGGGTCCAGCACCGATGACTGGGCTGCAGTGGTGGTAGTTCTCGCGGTCGTCGTGACGACGAGCGCTACCGTCGCGACAATGGCGTTGGGATCGTAGACCGAAACGCGTATGTTGAAGCCGTTGTATCGTGTGGTGTCGTCGGTAAGAAAGCGCAGGTGGAGGCGCGGAGTGCCGGACACCACCGTGGCCGGCTTGCTCCGGCGCAGGTCGCCGCTGTAATCGCCGATCAGCATCTCGGAGCCGACGTCGTAACCGTCCATGATCTAACGAGCGGCTCGCCGCGTGAGCGTCAGCACTCCTCCGGCGGCGGCCGCGACGGCCGGCGCCGCCGTTCGCGAGCGTCTCGAATGCCGCGCGGGGAGTAAGGTAGGCGCCGGAAAGAAGGCGCCGGAAAGAAGGCGCCGGAAAGAAGGCGCCGGAAAGAAGGCGCCGGAAAGAAGGCGCCGGAAGGAAGGCGCCGGAAGGAAGGCGCCGGAAGGAAGGCGCCGGAAGGAAGGCGCCGGAAGGAAGGCGCCGGAAGGAAGGCGCCGGAAGGAAGGCGCCGGAAGGAAGGCGCCGGAAGGAAGGCGCCGGAAGGAAGGCGCCGGAAGGAAGGCGCCGGAAGGAAGGCGCCGGAAGGAAGGCGCCGGAAGGAAGGGAAGGCGCCGGAAGGAAGGAAGCCGGAAGGAAGGCGCCGGAAGGAAGGCGCCGGAAGGAAGGCGCCGGAAGGAAGGCGCCGGAAGGAAGGCGCCGGAAGGAAGGCGCCGGGAAGGAAGGCGCCGGAAGGAAGGAAGGCGCCGGAAGGCGCCGGGAAGGAAGGCGCCGGAAGGAAGGCGCCGGAAGGAAGGCGCCGCCGAAGGAAGGCGCCGGAAGGAAGGCGCCGGAAGGAAGGCGCCGGAAGGCGCCGGGAAGGAAGGAAGGCGCGCCGGAAGGAAGGCGCCGGAAGCGCCGGAAGGAAGGCGCCGGAAGGAAGGCGCCGGAAGGAAGGCGCCGGAAGGAAGGCGCCGGAAGGAAGGCGCCGGAAGGAAGGCGCCGGAAGGAAGGCGCCGGAAGGAAGGCGCCGGAAGGAAGGCGCCGAGGCGGTGAGTAGGCCGCTCGTCGCTGAGGCGGTGCGCGACCTCGTCTGGCTCGCACTCGCACTCACAGCGCCGCTCGGAGCTCCCCCTCCCCTCGCGGCTCTCGCTTGCGAGGGGAGGGGCGGGGGAGAGCGGCGGCGAGCCGGCCGGTGCTGAAAGTGGCGGAAAGCTGGGGACACTTTTTGAACGTCCGCCTCGACTCGAATTCGCTCCGCTAGCGATTCCTCCGCGGCGGCGCTCTCGGCGGCTTCCGCCGGCTCCTTCTCGTCGGCTGTCGGCCATGCTGCAGGTTCGGACACCTGCTGCAGGTGCGCTCGCTTGCTTGCTGCTGTGCGCATGTGCGAAATGTACGCGCGCGGCCTTCGAAGTCGCAGCGGCTGGACTGCTCGACTGCTCCGCCACGAGCACGTGGATACAAGAGACAGGAAAAAAGGGAAAAGAGCCCAAAAGTAGCAGAAAGTAAGCTCGACGCCATCAATGACGTCGATGACGTCATCGGGACCGTTTCGCACCCATTGAAGGATTAAGAATTGTGACAGTTTTCGCAAATCCGAAGCTGCGGCCAATCTGCGTCGGCTGCCGCGGCAACGTATCGGGAGGGGGCGGAGCGTCGAGCTACGGTTGCCGCCTCTGCTAGCTGCTCTGCGCCGCGATCTCTGTCAGCTTCCATTAGGCTACAATTTGTTTGCATTGTATCTCCATCTGTAACTCCAAAACGCCACAAAGACTAAGTTGGTGTTGCGCAGGTAAGTTTTCAATAGCTCATCGAAAGCCTGGGGGGGTTTTCGGTATGCATTCCGTAGCTAACAGACTTCATCTCACGAAACTGGGAGGAAGTGAAAAGCACAGCATAGTCAGGAGGGCAGTTGAGGTAGTGAGTAGCATGGAAGTAGCAGCTCAGGATCGCTGCATAGGACGTGCCATAGTCGGCAGCAAGAGAGGGGGATGTCGTTGCGTAAGAATTGTGGAAGTGAGTTTCACTGTCTTAGACATGCAGAGCAAAAGCTTACGTTGCCTAAGGTCTTTAAGCGTAAGAATAGAACAGCTAATGTATTGTCAGTACAGGACGTGAGGGCACGCGGAGGTTGAAAATGATGCAGCAGATCAGTTGGTTATGAAGTAGCCAAGCTGCGACAGACCTTGTGGGTCAGCATAAGAACTTGTATACGCAGCTAAACCTTCGGCCATATTCGTGGAGTGCTACTAAGCATCTTAAAGAGATATCAGGGTGCTTTAAAGAAAGGGGCGCTATTCGGCCGTCAGACGTTGAACTCTTTCCTGGCTAGAGCCGGCACACTCATTTCGACATCAACTGCCAAAAACCTTAGCATTAGCAGGATTTGAATCTGACGCCTCAAAGTCAATCATTCTTATGATGAGTAAAATGCATTGACGGAATAATTTCAATTTTAACATATATAGCAAGGTATATAGATAATCTCTGTTTTGCATTACTGCGAATTCTTTTAACACACGACGCAGAGCTGGAGATACGGGTATATTATGCTATTTTAGATATCTTGACAGCACTTCTGGCTTACAAGTGGACTCGCATCAATATTTGGAGCCTGCATGAACAGCGACAAGTAAACTCGTAGCTTCAAGCTAGCCGGCACTCAAAGTTTGACCACCACAAAGCCTTAGTAACTTCAGTGAAAGATACCGCTCTTTCAGCCTGCTTTTGTCCTCAACGGACAATAAATTAGCTGCTGCATTCCTTCGCTTAAAGACCACGAGCGACAGAGGCACTTTCACTGCAGGGCAGATCACGGTCGATCTCACATCTGCCATTTCACGCAACGACATCTACTCTCCTGCTGTCGACTGCGGTACACCCTTTCCAGCAGTCATGGGCTGCTACACCCAAGCTACTCACTCCCTCCACCGTCTTCCTGACTCAGCTACGCTTCTTACTTGCTACTGGGCCGTGAAAGCCAAGAAGGTAAGGTGCTCGCTCTTCACGATCGAGGTCGTGGGTTCGAATCCTGCAATTGAATGATTCTTCATTGCCAACTGCAGGAGCGGTGATAAGGCTCTTCTTCCGCTATACAAGTGAAGCTTTTAAATCATCTATTTTTTTTTACTTTCTCTTTAATGCTGTAGATGGGGTTTGTCGGATTACTCAGTATGGGCACCAACACTTGCTTAGGCTTTGAACAACAACAAACTCTTCTGTGCAGCATCCTCTTAGTCTTTGTGTGGCTTTGCCGAGTTACAGATGGAGATACATTGCATTACACTACATTATGACACAAAATAGGTAAGTTTGACGTTTGAACTAACAAGAAAGCCTCATTCAGCGCATCACTAGTTGCAACGCCGGTCGACTCTACAGTTCCTCAATGGACTCCGCCCCACGTGCAGTCAATCCAGAGAAAGGCAGCAGCAGGTCGTAGCAGTGGCTCCTTCAAATTTCAACTTAAGCGGTAGCTGGAGCCGGATGCAGGGTGAAACATTGGATGGTACTAATTGCCTCTGGATTATGTTGGCCACGACAGATGAGTAGCGGTTTGAGTGTACGATGAGCCTTAGTTACCAAGTGTCTCATAATCTCCGTCTTCGCATTTCGTAGCGTTCTATTAAGCTACGATAATCGTACAGCTAAAGTAGATCTTGGTCACAAGAGTGGCTGTTCGGCGCTTAGACTTCTCAGGAAGTAGGCTACGGCAGGAGTCAATCGAGGACACAAATAATCGTGGGATGCAACGAATTACCGCGATCCACTTTAATTAAGCGATAAATGACTAGAAATTGGTAGCGAAGAGCTCCAACTTAGACAGCATATTAGCTACACTATCATTCAAGTGTACCCATAAAATGCTGCTCCCGCCAATGTTGACTTTTCAATTGACGGCAGCACCTCTGGTGGTGGATTGTGTTTCAGGCCCCGGTCGGGCAGTCGCTTGCATTGGATGATTGCATAAGAATGCATTCGATATGGCACGATTTTTGTGAGTAAACTTAAACGACAGTTTAATATGATATTCTATCCAAAGTTCAGCTTCAAGATACCAACTTTCTGTGGATTTGAGGTGGATTCAAGCAGATTGCTGTGGATTTTGGTGTAGTGCGGTAGCGGCTAGCTATACTGCGGCCCATTTGCAAGAGAATGAGCCATTGCAACGGCATCATGAAATTTGATGACTAGATTATAACGAACGTTTACTGTAATTTCTACTCAAAATTGAAGCCTTGTGCTGCTAATTTCCAGTCGATTTTACCTAATTGGATTTGATTGCGGTGGATTTCGGTAATTCGATGGACGTGTAACCGTGCATAAGTTTTGACAGATTTTGGAGATGTGGCCAATGTGTATTGCATGAAGTCAGGTCATCGTCTGTTTACCCGCGAGCTTGAAAGATACTTTAATGATTTGTTAGTGCTGCCCGCTTTGAGGCGTCAGCGCTAGCAGAATACGCCAAGCTGGTTTGGCCCAGCGGTTAAGGCGCTCGCCCGGACCAAGGTCTGGCCGATATCGTGGGCTCTATTCTTGAACCCTGGGGCACATGTGAAGCGCCTGATTAGAGATGAAGTTCTCTCAAGCGCATAAAAAAATATATATATATATATATATATATACATAATATATATACGCTATTCTAATGAATTATTTAAATTATTCAATAGCTCCCGCGGCTGAGGCCCTGCACCTGCGGCTAGCTCGAGGTGCTGTGTACAAGGCACGCTTCGGACCGCTCTGCTGCACGCTCGTAACAAATACACTGGCGTTGCTCAGGTGGTAGCCACAGAGCGTTTACTTATACATTTTTGCGCTGCTCAACTCAGCAAGCAGATTTGTCCTGGCAGGTGGAATTTTACTTCCCTGTAAACCTCAATTCCAATAATTAGCCCCTCGGTACCGCGACCATTCTGCTGCGTAGCGTGCACTTGGCATTAACCGAGGCCCTTATTTCAGTCCAGCTAAGAGGGAGGTCAAGGTCTGTCTTTGGGTGAGCGTGCCTTAGCCTCAGCCTCAGCCCTCTGCTCGTCCCCGCTGCCCCCTTTCCATCGGAAGACAGAGCTCACGATGAGTCCAATGCAGCCCCTTAGCCGCAGTTAGCTAGTAGTAGCAGCAAGCTCACAGCATCGCTTTGAAACACTGATCTCAAGCTATTTAAGTGCGCCTTATTCAGCCATCGAATTATCTATCTGCACATATTTTTTCCTATGTCAACCAGGATGACAACCTTTTTAGCCCCTGGATCTTTAGCCCAGGAGGTAGGGTGCTCGCACTTCACGGCGTACGCTGTGGGCTCGATTCCTGCATAACGCATTCATTGTAGCCCACTGCAAGCGATGGTGACAGCCGTTAATGCTATCCTTCCACTATTTATTAATCAGGCTGTTAAGTCTGCTAGCGATAACTTCACATTTGCCGACCCGACAAGTACTTCCATGAATGAAGCAGCATACCTTAAGATGGTCATGTGTATCCTCTGTGTAGAAGTAGCGAAAATCGAGTGCAATCTGACAGGTCGGCGGCGCCGTGATTACCCAGTCCTTTACGCAGTTGAATGGATAGAGGCCGGGAAAGGCCGGCGAATAAATGTCCGTCGATAACGTCTCGTTAATCGATATATAGGTGGCATCGGCAGTCACTGCAAAGACATCGCGGCAACTGCGACCGCGCTCATGAACGGAGTAAAAAAATCGCAATTCGTCATGCACACGCACCACGTGGCCACGATGAGCTCGTAAAATATTTCACTTGTCTTGAAGCAGCGACCACTCAATTTTTCATCGAAGAGGCATCTCAAGTTTGAAATTTCTGCATCAAAATGTCTGAATACCCTGGTGTCGTTGTAAAAGTGTGTACAAGCAAAAAATGCGGCCACTCGTTAACAGCCAAGATTACCTAGCCAAACTTCGGGCTCAAAGCGATAACTGAAGTTCTCCTTCCGATCTCAATACTCTGATGGATTGCTACTAACCCCTGGAGAGCTTGGTTAGTAACGAGATAATTTTAAAGAATATATCAGCCTTCACGAATAGACACCAGTAACTCGCCGGTTCTTGGTTATGATATGACGTGACTGGAAGGATATCGAATCCGAGTCATTGCAGCGGTCAGGTATTCAAAAAATCGGGATATGCAATTCCTGTGCACTCGATTTTCAAGTTTCTTCTTTACCTTTATTAGCTAGAGATAAATTTTTGTAGTTTTTCCATCTAAAATGAAATTTTTTAACTTCAGCTTAGGAATTCCAGTTTAAAACGGTTGCGGCGCGACCATTCTTCCACATAATTCATTCCGGAGATTGGTTATTCATCCGTCACTCATTCCGAGGGATACCTCCGTCCTATTATAACTATGGATTGGTGCATTCTAGTTCATCATATTAATCGCATACTAATACGCCCGAGGGGTGGGGCAGCGGTCTAGCTCCAGCGGCGGAGATAGAGAGACGCGCGGAGACAGATAGACACGCGGAGACAGAGAGACACGCGGAGACAGAGAGACACGCAGGCGCGAAGTAAGAAGCAAATTGAAAGAAGCTTAATCTGTTAACTTTGCTAATCTGCTAATCTGTTAAAGCTTAATCCGTTCAAATGATATAAAGCATCATGGCGGCCAGAGCAGAGCAGAGCAGACTAAGCGAGCGATGCGTGAGCGGCGTATCCGTGAGCGGCTGCACTTGTAAAGTCAGCGAGCGTACGACGACAAGGTATATATTATGCACTAATTTATTAAATGGGTTCGCTAGATTCTGCTTTCTGCAGCATTCTTTTCGCCTAAACATAGCTCCACCAGTGGAATATGCCGCGAGCGTCTACGTTGGCTGGGCAAATCATTCGGGAATAGGAGTTTTCTCTCGTTTCTACGTAGTATTTTAATGTTCGCTAGCCATCATAAATCAGAGAGCATCTGTTTGCAGCAGAGCATTGCGACGGCTATCTGTAAGTCACTATTTTCCGCTGAATTTTCACTGCTAGAAACTTGGGTCGACTATAAAAAAAAAACTACACTTGCTAGCGGTTGCCAATACCTGGCGCGGCTTCAGCGAATTACTAATAGACCGACAGGCCGATATCGCCACCGCTCTTCTTACTGGGAGGCAGCGTCGTAGTCGGCAGCGAAGCGTAATCCGTGGTCCAACGAAGTACAAATCCTCGCGCAGACTGATCGTCGCCGTTGGAATAAAATCTCACGCTCACTGACTTGGTCAGCAGAGGAAGGGTGGGTATTCGCGATCCGGTGAACACGTAGGCATTCGATGTTTTGACGTCCGTGACCTGCAAGCTCGCGCACGACCGCGCGCACGCGTCAGTCCATCCTTGCCGCCAGAGCTCGGCGAGCTAACGCTGCTGCTGCGCGAGAGATGCGGTCAGTCTTAATTTGCCAAGCTCAAACCGACCAACTGCTCGTTAAGATTACCCTTGGTTACGCCTGAGTTGCGCCTAGTTCCGCCTACTCGCGCCAAATGTTACCCTAGTTACGCCGACTGCTACACTCGATCGATCGGAGCCTTTCCAGCCTCCAGAGCCTGCGAGCTCACAGGAGGCAGTCAGCGTGAGGAGATCGCTGAGCGAGGAGCCGTGCAGGTATGACCGTAGCGAGCGACCGGGGAGACCACTCCCTGCCCGAAACGGATACAGGTGCTCAGGACGAAAGTCCGCCCTGCGTCGTCCTACCGTTACTTACTTACCCTGCAATAGTCTCCTGTGCTCATGTTAAAATCGTTGAAAATGATCTGAATCGGGCTGGTAGCGTCGATCCCAATCAACAGCGTACATGAGGCAGGGTATGATTTGTACGTTCCGTTAATCTGACCGTAGTTCGGAGAATATATAGTCCCGGCGTCGTCCTTGATACCGACGCTGGGTAGACCACAATCGGCTGCAATATTGGAAGAGTTCACTTAGCTGAACTACCAGCGGTACTTGCAAGACGAAGCGATGGCTATGGCTACAGGCTCCCCGGCCTAATCTCTGTAAGCTCATTACGACTGCCATATTCTTCTGAGAAGAAGGAAATACGAAGTAAATTCCAATGAACCGGGCGAAATTCCACAAGCGCGCCGAGAGTGGCACCTATTTGCGTAAAATGAAATACCGGCAGGCTGCCGTAGCTGACTTGACACAGCCGCCCCCTCCTCGGATTGAGACTGAGAACTGATTAAAGACTCGCTCGCTGCGTTTACATTTGTCCCAGTGCAATATCGCAGCATGACTGGTCATTCGATTCGTGATTCTAATGACAGATTGACAGTCTAAACTCGTGCTTTTAATTTAAAAATCCTTACAGCACGTGTAAAGTGCTTGGAAAGAGATCAAGTTCTCTGAGGGCGCAATACAAATATACTGTTATTAATAGTATTACCTCTGACCTACCCGCGAGGCTGCCATTGATATAGCTATAACTGTGGGTGCAGACACGTAGCGCCCCCGCAAACGCGTACACGCTGGTAATTACAAAACCGTTCGAGTATACATGAATAAACATTGCAACCTCCGCAGCCATACTCCTGACGAGGTCACTGCGACGTAGCTGGAGCTGAGCGGCGGCGCTGCGCCGTCGGTCCTGCTTACCGTAATACGTGGTCGAGCGGGAGGTGTGGGCTAAAAAAGAAATGAAGGCGAAGTCGTGACACATTTGTATGCAGACGTGACACATTTGTAAGCAAATCGACAGGTTGTCAACTCAAGCATAGTCGACAGTGAGTTCGGTCCCTGTGACAGTAGTCATACAAATGTCGACTTATTATTAGCCGACTATTTATAGAGCATAAAGCATCGAGGCATCAGCGTCATAGCTCAGCCACTGGGAACTGCGCGCGGGAGCCTCGTGGCATTGCATCGACTCAACATTATGCGCCTCCTGTCTGTAATTTAGAAGAAGCAAGGTAGCCTGATTTTGCTGACAGCTGAAACTGAAACGTCTAACGGTGAATGACTGCAAACAACGTGCCTACCGCTTGCATTATGAATCACTACCACATTGCCCTTAGCCTGCCTGGCATCTTAATGATATCATTAAGAATATATATCGTATATATATGCCAACATATAACATATATATATATAATATTATTTAAATTATATAACATAAATAAATATTTTATAAATATAATATAATATAATATAAATATATATTATATATATATTTATAGTATGTATATATTAATATTTAATATATATATATATGTGTGTGTGTGTGTATATATAATATATATTAATATATAATTATAATTTATTTATATATATATATATATAATATATATATATTTATATATAATATATATATTTATATATTATATATATATGTAATATATATATATATTATATTATATATATATATTATTAATATATCACTGAATAATGGCGCCAACCAAAGAATCTAATCATGTCATGCTGCTTTCATGCTAAATGTGTTTACTATGGAATTGAAAGTTGAAACCAGCCGGAACAGCACGCACCGGATATGCATGCATAAGCCTAATTAGTATTCAATACGTGTGGCGAGCTGTGAAAGCAATAATAATGCATGTGTATAGCCCCCAGAAAACTTAATCTCTTTCTAGGCACTTTGCATTTACTGCAAAGGAAGCATGATCGAATAGTTAGTTATAGCATGCTCAAGGACAGCAAGTATAACATGATTAGAGGTGACATGCACAGGGTCAGCATGCAAGTACGGTGAGTGGCAGCATGAACATTCTCAGCACGCGTAAGCACGAAAATGACGAATCACATGGACCCACTAAATTCTATGATAAATAGTTGCGTTTTTAGCATCCCTGCCTAAGCAAGCCTGAATTTTAGCAATGCTATGCAGCTGAAAGTAGGCAGACTTGACTGCGAAGATATGATGATATGATTATCTAGTGAATGATCACTTGGGAACAGGACATCTAGATTTCATGTAGATTCATTAGGAGATATGCTGGCCGAGCCGACTTTGAGCGATAATCTTTCCAGTTTCCGAAACCCTCTTGGTTTTCCCATAACTAATAGGTTGATTTTTCTCGTCGTTTAATTTGAGGAAGTTGCTACCATCCATGTGCGGAGGTCAGCAATACATGGAGCAAGGTTGTCTTGAGAATTCTACGAGCTGGAGGACTGGTAGGGATCAAATCAAAGGTGCAACTGGGTGTCATCTGCATAGAAGTGAAAGCCTAGATTGTGCTTGGTGATCATATCGGCAAGAGGGAGAGTACATCTTGATAGCAATTAATGTATATAAAATTCCACAACATTCGCAATACTAGGCACACTCGATGCATATTATGAACACGTGTTTTGCATCCATCAAGAAGGGCTTACAATAAGAATTTCTCTTCTTCTCCTCCTCCTCCTTCAGGTTCTGTCTCCTCCTCTCACAATTATTGGCCCCCTTCACAATGGGCATTTCTTTCATGCTAAATGCCGCTGTCTAGTTTAAATAATCTCCTGAAGATCTTTTGAAGATCCCAATGCTCATATTATTGTTCTACCTGGAATACAGTCGTCTCTCGTTTATCGCGGTTAATCGGTTCCGCACTGACTCTGCCACGATAGGTGAATTTCCGCTAAGTACGATTCATTATTTATAAATCAAATATTTTCGTAACTAGAGCAAAGAAAACCTGTTTATGAACTTCTAATTCACTTTCTAACATTATTAAAGCCATCTGGACATGAAGTAACACCTTTTAGTCACCATTCCATCCGCATTACCCAATATACTAGGCAAAGAGTAAGGGAAGATAAGACGTATTAGACGTTACAAATATCATATTATTATTATGTACGTTTAATTACACACACGCAGTTTTTACACACAAACGTTAACTTATGAAAATAGTGCAATTTCTTCGATGATTATGATGATGATGAAGAAGAAGAGCGATGTACTGCACGGCAAAGAAGAGCAAGGTTACCGCTCTCAGTGAGGCTGCACCTGACGTTCAAGGATTTGTTGGGGTGCTTGAATAAATAGACCAACAACCCATACGTACAGTCATTTTAGTTTTAATAGCGATGAAGGGGTGTGCAAGTGACTTGGAAAACCGAGCGCGCGCTGTATCATTGTCACCATCTCGATTAACTTGTTAATGAAGATATTTGAAAAAACCGCGATAGAATGAAGCCGCGAAAGTCGATAAGCTAAGTGGTGAGGGACGACTGTTTTAGCAATATTGGTGTCAATATTTCTTTTAAAATCCCCTGTCACCGAATAGCCATTCGAATTGAAACCCCTTAAAGACTGGTTCATCGCTGCAGTACCCACAGTACTCACTGATGCACAAAGGCAATTTGCAGCACGATGGCTGAAAATGTTCGGGGTGCGTCTTTTTAAGTTTTGACTCGTGTATAACACCGAATGTCAGAGCGCGGAAAATTCCATCACGTGAGATGCACAAAACTTTAGAGTTTAGGCCGAACAAGATGGTGAATGAACTATTTTGAGTCGTTGCCTTGCAGAAAGGTGTTGGCTGGCGCGTTAAGACCTTGGCCCTGACGCTGGATTCCTGCAAAGGGCAGTTTCGCTGCAAGCGGCTGCAGCCCGCGAAGACTCGTCTACTGCTAGATATAGAAGAAACTTGTAAGTCAGCTGATCCTTAGTTATTCATGCCTGGCCGACGCACGATCGTGGAAATAAGGTTTACGCTGCGATCAGTGGCTGCAGAAAGGGCTGCAGAAAGGGCTGCAGAAAGGGCTGCAGAAAAGAGCATCAACACGATGTCGCTGCTCTGCTGCCGGCCGCTGGGCTAGCTTTTATATTCAAGAAATCCGGTCAAACTTACTTTGTCTTCTCTAAGAAGAAAAATTGCGATCTGCAATTGTCCCGTCTGTGCAATTGACATAAAGGAAGCATTTTAATAGCTTTCGCCCGCAACGTCTGGCGCCCTGCGGCTAGCTCTGGCGCCCTGCGGCTAGCGGCTCGTCGCTTCGCGCCTCGCAGCTTGGTCTGCTTTGCAGCCGCTGCAGCCGTCTTGCGCCCTGCGGTACAGCGCCTCGGCTAATGGAATGTATCTCCGCCTGCAACTCCACAAAGCCTCGAAGACTGCGTTTGTATTACGCAGGAGAGCTTTCTAAAGCGGACTCTTAAGCTTAAGCGGCTTTCGGTACGAATGCGGTAGCCAGCAGACTTCGTCTCACGCAACCGAGAGAACGGGAGAAGCATGAGTCGAGTTAGAACGGCAGCGCATGTAGTGAATAGCTTGGAAGTAGCAGCTCAGGACGGCAGCTGGAAAAGATGTGCCGCAATCGGTAGCCGCAGAGAGCATGTCGTTGCGAAAGAATTGTGGAAGTGAGTTTGTCTTGCTGGGCGGAATGTTTTAGGCGTGGGCACGGCAGACGCCGCCTAGGCCTAGAAGAGAGAAACCTCTCCAGCGTAACAACCAATTGGTTAACAACTTTGAAGAGTTAAGTTTCATATGCATACACGCGTGCATATGGCGGAAGGCTAGCGGCTTGGGGTTAGGCACTTGAAAGTTCGCAACGGCCGCAGCTCGCGGAAAATACTGCAAGTTTTCGCCTGAAGCAAAAAATCAAAGTCGGCAGTTGGCTACTTAGCTTGAACGCTGCATGCACGCTTTTCCGCAGTCATGTTATACTCTTTTATCATTTACAATTCAATATTTGTCATTCCGATGCACGCATCAAATGCACCACTATTGGGTATGACACCAGCCGACCCTTGGATTTGGGGTTCACGCACCTGGGATTGTTGGCTCTTGCGCTCACACCCAAGCGCGAAGCAGGAGCTGAATCGGGCGTTCAGGCGTGAATATTCCGCGGTACGGCGCAGTTGGAAAGTGAAAACGCTTCGCTGAGCGGTAATAAAGCTGCTGCTGTTGTGGCCGGCATATTTCTCTCCCTGTCTCTCTCTTTCTCTCTCTCTCTCTCTCTCTCTCTCTCTCTCTCTCTCTCTCTCTCTCTCTCTCTCTCTCTCTCTCCCTCTCTCTCCCTCTCTCTCCCTCTCTCTCCCTCTCTCTCCCTCTCTCTGACTTTCTCTTTTTCCCTGTCTCTCTGTCTCTCTGACCCTCTGTCTCTCTCTCCCTCTCTGATCCCCCTCTCTCACTATCTGTCTCTCTTTTCCCCCTCTCTCTCTCTCTCTCTCTCTCTCTCTCTCTCTCTCTCTCTCTCTCTCTCTCTCTCTCTCTCTCTACCTCTCTCTACCTCTCTCTCCCCCTCTCTGTCTCCATCTGTCTCTTCCTGTCTCTCTCGGTCTCTCTTGGTCTCTCTCGGTTCCTCTCGGTCTCTCTCGGTCCCTCTCTGTCTCTCTCTCTCTTTGCTTCTCTCTCTCTCTGTCTCTCTCTCTCTCTCTCTCTCTCTCTCTCTCTCTCTCTCTCTCTCTCTCTCTCTTTTCCCTCTCTCTCTCTCCCTCTCTCCCCCTCTCTGTCTCTGTCTGTCTCTCCCTGTCTCTCTCTATCTCTCTCGGTCTCTCTCTGTCTCTCTCCCTGTCTCTCTCTCTCTCTTTTCCCTCTCTCTCTCCCTCTCTCCCCCTCTCTGTCTCTGTCTGTTTCTCCCTGTCTCTCTCTCTCTCTCTCTCTCTCTCTCTCCCTCTCTCTACCTCTCTCTCCCCCTCTCTGTCTCCATCTGTCTCTTCCTGTCTCTCTCGGTCTCTCTTGGTCTCCTTGGTCTCTCTCTCTCTCTCTCTCTCTCTCTCTCTCTCTCTCTCTCTCTCTCTCTCTCTCTCTCTCCCTCTTTCCCCCTCTCTCTCTCTCTCTCTCTTTCTCTCTCACTTTTCCCCCTCTCTCTCTCTCTCTCTCTCTCTCTCTCTCTCTCTCTCTCTGTCTCTCTCTGTCTCTGTCTGTCTCTCTCCCTGTCTCTCTCTCTCTCTCTTTCCCCTCTCTCTCTCTCTCCCTCTCTCTCACTCTACCCTGAATGACGGCTATCGCTTAGCTGTTTGCCTTGGCAGGTAGCTAAAAGCCTGATTCTGTTGATTCATGTATAACTAATAAGGATTACGAATAGAAAAGACTGGTCACTTAGCAATCGCCGGCAGCTCCACGATGTGACGCTACTCGACAAACGAATAAAATAAGTGGATTTGGTCAGGAGACGCTGTGACGGCGAGTGACCACATCCGAGATTTTCAATGCATCTGTAATGAAATACCTCAAAAGATCGCCGGAAAGTAAAAACAAATTTCGAAATCTTCATCTGATGGGTATACAAATCTGATGGGTATACAAATAACGTCACCTGGCTCGGCTAGAGTTCGCGCTTTAGAGGAACACTTGCCGGTGAGCGCTACCGTAGGTTTTAACCGTAGCAAACTCCAAGTGCTCCATCCGTTACGTTTGAAGTGGGATGGACGTTTGCGTAACATAAGTCGGAGTTGCAAGCGTCTATTAATGTCAAGTAAGATCGACAGGAGATCGGCTGGAGCGTCTGTCTGTCCTGACCGGAGAGTGAAATAGAATTAAGTAAGCAGCGTGCGTGCTCGCCAGCACGACGTCATTGCCTCCCGTGAACGCCACTGCTGCCTGCAGGCCTGTGCTCCGATCCGCCGTCACGCGCTGCTCGGCAGGGCGTGAAGAAAACAGCACGACTTTAAAACTCCAAAGATCCGCCCTCGCGCTCGTAAACATTACTCTAGCATTTAGCAGCTGTGTGACGCTTCCGTACACATGTGGTTTTCTTGGGAATGAGAACTTTGGGATCAAGCAATATGGGACGTTTAGGGAGCAGGGCTTTTATATCGTATTGCTCGAAGCTACTAAGCTAATTTCTCTCATCGCATGCGCTCGTGATCTTCCAATTGACTAACATATTTTATCTGGAGAACTACTGCAGAAGACAGCTTGAAGACGCCACTTAGAAGATGCCGCCATTGCCCATTAAGGTGAACATTTTTTGGCATGTGATATACTCACGCTGTGGGAGCTCTCTGTCCCCTCAAAAATTCAACGCGTGATCTGCGCAGACTGCAAGTCAGTATGCACCGCAGTCAGCGCCACTGATAGCTTATTCATGATACTTTACACACGCCCTGCCCGAAAATGGATGCCTATTCCGACGTATAAATCCAACTGGGACCTTTGCAAAGCACTGTGCGAAAAAGATTTTATAAGACTGTTCTGAAATAGCAATTTAAAAATAATGACAAATCTAACCCAAACCTTAAACTCTTCTGTACGTCTCTTGAAAGTCAAAGTTGAGCGCTCTTCACGATACAATCCTGGTTACGCCAATGAGTGAGCTCACTCGTCGGTGGTTGCGATTGAGTGTGAAACCAAGCCACGTGGCCACCGCAATGATGGTCGGCTTCTGTTCTCTCTCTCTCTCTCTCTCTCTCTCTCTCTCTCTCTCTCTCTCTCTCTCTTTCTCTCTCTCTCTCTCTTTCTGCCTTTCTCTCTTTCTCTTTCTCTCTCTCTCTCTCTTTCTGCCTGTCCCTCTCTCCCTGTCTCTCTCTCCTCTGTCTCTCTCTGTCTCTCTCTGTCTTTCTCTCTGTTTCTGTCTATCTGTTTGTCTCTCTCCCTCCCCCCTCTCTCTCTCTCTCTCTCTCTCTCTCTCCCTCTCACTGTCACTTTCTCTGTCTTTCTGTCTCTCCCTATCGCTCTCCCCATCTCTGTCTCTGTCTATCTCTCGCTCTGTCTTTGTCAACGATCGATAAGCGATATTACACTAAATGATGAAACAACCCAAGTTCGCTACGCAAATTTTAGCTGCCATTTACCCGAACGATGAGGGCAAGAATCGCGGGTCTCTCTTCACTGTTCGCGCTCGTCGCAACTGAGCTACTGAGACTCTGCACGCTTAGCGTATAGCTATTGCTAGCGTAGATATCCCGAAATGTACAGCCGCGCCGCCTTAATGCCCTATACCCTTCACTCTCGGCGTCCCATGCCCTCTCCAAGAAAGTCCGCTCTGCTCCTAATTCTCTCAGCTGCCTTAGCCTTTGTTCTGTCGCCGTCCGCCGAAGAGACTTGCGTGAACGGTGGAAACTAGTGAAGCCTAAAGTTCCCCGGCGGGCGAGTTTCCCGGTAGTTACACTAATTCGTCCACGGCGGCATCCAGTACCTCCCGCTGAGCTGAGCGCCGAAAGCCTGCTTCCGGCGCTCAGCTCAGCTCAGCGAGCCCAGCGGATGTAAGCTAATGCCCAGCTCTCCGATGACCAGTAACGAACTAGCGTACCACTGTCAGAAGCTTAAAACTTGTTAGCTGGACGCTCTTTCGCCTTCGCTCGCTGAGAGCTGAGGAATGCGGCGAATACTTCGGGCGGCGAGCGGACGCCTCGGTCCCCGTAAGGTCAGTACATCCTGAAATAGTGCGTGCGTCAAACGGACTCGTCGCTGCGACTGCGTCTTTCCGCTCCCGCGGACTCTCGCGCCGCCACTCTCTTCTGCCGCTTTAAATGCTGGCCACCACGCAGCGGCAAAGCAGCATCGGGTTTCGAGAACGATACCGATGCCGAAATCGCACGCTGCCCGGAAGGGGACTGCGCTCGCAGCCACCGAGTGACCGAGAAGACGGATCGGAGCGACGACGGCGACTCTTCCACGTCCCTCGGCCCAGCCGAGCGTAGCTACGTCGTAGCTGCGCTGCCCCCATCGGCGCTCTGACGCGCTCTGGCGCTAGCTGGCTCCAGAAGCAAACACTCGCCGCCACGAGCCTTCATTCGCCTGGATAGTACGACTGCCTGGCGCCGGGCTGCGAGCGGCGATGCCTGCGAGAGGCTTCGATCGATAGCGAGCTCGCTCGTGCGCACGCGCGCGAGCGAGCTCGCGGCGGCGCCCGGCATGCGCCGCTCGCGACAGCGAACTTCGCTCGAGCCGGAAGCGCTGCTCCACGAAAACGTCGCAGCGCGTGCGGAGCGGTCGGGACTTGACTCATTGCTCGATCCGGTGACCGTCACAGTCATTGGAGTGGAAAGAGCAAGACGGCGTGGGCAGTCGCTGAGCTTTCGTGGTGCCATTTACACGGCAGGTGGCGCCGTCGTGCACTACTGCCGCCAATGGGGGGCGACCCAGCTCTCCGCCTCTCTCACCGACGACGGGAGAGGCAGCCAAAAAAGGCGAGAGGTGCTCAAAGCGACCATGCCGCGGTCGCTCGTCGAGGCAAAAACAAGTCTCTCTCTCTGTCTGTCTCTGTCTGTCTGTCTGTCTCTCTCTGTCTGTCTGTCTCTGTCTGTCTCTCTCTGTCACTCTCTCTGTCTCTCTCTGTCTCTCTCTCTGTCTGTCTGTCTCTGTCAGTCTCTCTCAGTCCCTTTGTCTCTGTCTCTCTCTGTCTCTCTCTCGCTCTCTCTCTCTCTCTCTCTCTCTCTCTCTCTCTCTCTCTCTCTCTCTCTCTCTCTCTCTCTCTCTCTGTCTGTCTGTCTCTCTCAGTGTCTCTGTCTGTCTGCCTCTCTCTCTCTCTGTCTGTCTGTCTGTCTGTCTGTGTCTGTCTGTCTGTCTGTCTGTCTGTCTGTCTCTCTCTCTCTCTCTCTCTGTCTCTCTCTCTCTCTCTCTGTCTCTGTCTCTCTCTCTCTCTCTCTCTCTCTCTCTGTCTCTGTCTCTGTCTCTGTCTCTGTCTCTGTCTCTGTCTCTGTCTCTGTCTCTGTCTCTCTGTCTCTCTGTCTCTCTCTCTCTCTCTCTCTCTCTCTCTCTCTCTCTCTCTCTCTCTCTCTCTCTCTCTCTCTCTCTCTCTCTCTCTCTCTCTCTCTCTCTCTCTCTCTCTCTGTCTGTCTGTCTGTCTTTCTCTACGCTCCGCTATAGGACAGAAGATATACTGCGGATGAATACTGCCGGATGCCCTACGCTGCGGCTTGAGTATCTCCGCGAGCCGACGGAGCTGTCGATGCTCGCTCTCCGCCCGCTCTCCGAGCGACCGCAAGCGACAGCCGCACTCGCTTTCTGGAGCGGCGGCGACAGCGTAACTATGGCTGAACAGTGCAAAACACCCAAGGTGCAGAGTGCTTCCAGTGCGGGCGAGTGGGAAGGCCGCACCGCAATGCCCGGTTCTTATCGTACATCGAATGGTAACGCCTGTGGAGAGCGAATGCATTCGCGCACAATTTATGCTGTTGGTTGAAAATTTCCACCAGTTTTAAAGTGAGTACGAGCGTACGAGGTGGGTGGCGGAGCGATACAACAAAGGCCGTTAGTGCCACTTCACCAGATGTGAGTCCGGCCAATTTTACGCTGCGCTCCGCTTATCCATAAATAATACCGTTACAGGTCACCGGGCGTTTTTATCAGTCAGCTTCAAGCCGGCCATCGGTTGCGAGTCTATTTTTTATGGTATTTTTTTATTTTTTATGTAACTATCAGGTTTGCGTAAAATGTGACCCACACACCATGCGGAAAAGTTCTAGTGGCAAATGGCCGCTATGCAGATGGCGTCTACTGAACCCCCTAAATACTCGAGCTTGTACGCGTGTTGATATAATAGTAATTTCATGATAATAATAATAACATTAAAAATATTAATAATAGCTATATTCTCGAAGTGAGTGAATATTATCACTTTGCTTTTACACCAGCCATAGGAGCGAGCACAGCCCCACTGTGCCCGCTCGCTATTCGACGACGGTCACCCAGTTCGACTGGGGACGCCGACACTCTCGCTCGGAGCAGCGCCGCCTGGCGTTCTAGTTGCTCCTTATCTAAAGAACTCTCGTTCTCGCCTGGCCGACGGATCGCAGCAGCCGCGCGGCGCTCGCTCGCTCGCGCAGCAGCGCGGCGAAGCGCCAGCTCGCTCTCAGCCGAGCGAAGGTCGAAGGTCGCTCTCAGCCGAGCGGGCTACTCACCTCCCGTGAGGCCCGCGAGAAAAGCAACAAGAAACAAGGCCGCCGGACATCGGGGCCCGAGCGTCGGCCGCCGACGCCGCGGTTGCATGGCGACTGCGGCGGCGGAAGCGCGATGCTCGCTCTCAGATCGTCGCGTCTCGGCGGCGGCGGCCCGGGTCGCCGACGGCTGGCGGTCGCGACGCTCTGAGCAGCTTTGCTGCGGCACGAGAGCGCGCTCGCGCTCTCGATCAATGCTCTCCGACTGTCCGTTCTTTGTTGACGAACGACCAGCGGTCGACCTATCGATCGTCGTGCGCCTGCGTCGTTTCTGTATTTCGGCGACCGGGCCGCCCCGTCGGACGGATGGGCGGACTGCGCCCTATAGAGGAGGAGGGTTGAGCGAGAGGCGCGAACCGCAGGCCCTCCGCCGTGCAGGGGGGCAAGCGCCGCTCTCAACGGAAGACGGAACGCGGAAGGGCATACGCCGCAGTCAAACCAGCGACGAGGGGGAGCGCCCGCTCCGCCGCAGCGCCCGACGCCCGAGAGTTGTGGCGTCGTCTCGACGGCGTCGCCCTGCGGCGGCAGCGGCGGCGGCACTGCACCGCCCCAGCGCGAGTTTTTCGGCTTTCGCGGCATTTCCTTCAGCTAAGGGCGCCTGGTATATATAGATAGCGTCGCATCCCCAGCGCGGCGCCGCTCTGCATGGGGGCGCGGCGGGGGAGGGCAGCTCTCAGGTCAGGCCGTGGTACGAGCCCTCGCCCTCGTTGGGTTAAACTAGGGCGCCTAGAGCGACCTGTAGCGCGAACGTAGCCGAGTCGAATCCGGACAGGCGAATCACCGCCAGTTCACTTGGAGCGGAACGATGCCGTCAGATCTGACGGCGAGATCTACTCGGGTTACAATAAAGCTCCGGCAAAGCGACGCGGTGGATGGACGCGGACGGACTAATACGCTGCATTAGCCAAAGGGCTAGCGAGCTAGGCAGGCGTAAGAATGCCATCAGCCATCTAATGGACTACATTAGCCAAGGTGCGAGGCCCGCAGGCAGGTGCAAGAATGCCATCAGCCATCGAGGGCATGGAGGAGTGAGTAAGCGCGAGGCGAATAAACCCAAGCATGGATGCCGAGAGTTGGGCCTCGAGAGATTAACAACTGCGCCAGCAGTTCAGATGGGCGAGAATAAAAGTGAGATCGGCGATACAGGCTGGTCCGTAGATCGCAGGCTGAACCAGAACCAGCTGCTTTGCCCGGGCTTTGAGAGTTCGTCTAATCTAGCTTCCTTGTAGTGCCGGCGCGCGCCGCGCCAAGCGCTCGCGCCGGTGCGTAGCCACTGCCAACGCCCGCGGTAAACTATCGCTTCCGGCACCCAGCTGTGACCGCGTGCGTTGTTTTAACAGCACCGCCGTAGCTCCGCATTGCACAGACTGCCGGCAGAGCACCGCCGCGCGACACTGACGCTTGCACGGCTGAAGCTCTGCCGCGTGCGGGCTGCGCCGGCGCATCGGCGCTGGAATCGCGGTGAGCCAAATCAGCAGCAGCCAGATTACGACCGACACCGCGAGATCGTGGCAGCGCCTCTAGAGTGCGATTTGCTGTGCGCGCTACGCGTCGGTCGAGCACGTCACGAGGCCGCTCTCTAAGTTCGAAGGGAAAAGGAAACAGGAAGCCCTCGACGCGTCTCCGGCGCGGCGCCGCCAGAACGCGCGGCAGCGCGCGCGTCCTGCTGTCGGAGGAGTCTGCTCGGACAAATTGCGCGTACGTTTGTCGTCGTCCGCTTCCAGCACCCGACTTCATCCGACTTCCGGCGTCCGACTTCGCCGCCTTTCGTCGCCGCTGGCTGCGAACAGTCCTCGTAGTGCCGCCGCTGCCATTGCAGCGCTGACCGCGCCGACCGCGCCGACCGCGCCCGCCGCGTAGCAGTGCGCGAGGTCATGCTGGCTGTCTCCGCGAGCCTCGTCCTCTTTCGGAAACAGGTGCCGTCGCAGACTTCCGGCCGTCCTGCCGCAGGCCGTGTAGGTCGGGCAGATAGCCCGCCGCCCTCCCCCCTCCGCAGCGGCACGCGTTCGCTAGCATCAGTGTGCGCACTCCCGGTGAAGGTGAGATGCTGGGCACTAATCCTGGAGGTCAGCCGAAAGTAGACTCCGCAAACCTCCCGAAGGAGCAGCTACTACCGGATGCAGATAGGCTACAGCTTAGCGCGCCAGCGCGGGATCGAAAAGCCACTGTCCCGTCTACTCGGGGAGTGGCAGTGGTCTCCCCTGAAAGCTGCTGGTTCCGGATACTCGAGCAGCTGGCCGGTGCTACTGGAGGCAGCACCGGCTGCCGCTTCGCTGTGCGAAACGGCATTCCCTCCCTCACCCCGCCCCGCCCCCGGTCACCTGCGCGCTCTGAAAACGTGTCGCGTTTAGGAAGGTCGGCGTTTAGAATTGAGATTTAACGGCGTACGATTTACGGCGGCCGCGAGAGTTGGTTCTGGGCTTCGCTCCCGCACCCTAATCCCGCGCCAGCGTCGAAAGACGCTGGCTGCGTACACGCGACAGCTCGAAGGCTGTCGCACAGCTGCGTAACTAAACAATCATTGCCTGGCATACTGCCAATCCCTCCCCCCCCCCGCCTGACGGCCACTACTCCAGCGGAAGTAGAGTTCACGCCAACTGAAAACTTTCCTGCAGAGAGGTTAGGAGAAAAGCAAGCGATGGCGCGAGATCGTGAAGCGATGAAAACCAGCAGTCGGACAGAATCGCTGGTTGCAACTTGTGGTTATTTTTGCAAAGTGTTCTTCCTAGAGCTCAGACGACAAATGCTCGGCAAGCGATGTCGGTCAGGCCCTGTCCCAACGAAGTCAAGACGCGATCCAGGCCTCGAATCCACGAGTCGGCAACTACCCGGGGGTCAAGGTCGAGTCAATGCACCGCTCGATAAAGCCAATCCATCTGAAAGGACAGCGGCCCAATGGCTGACTGCATTCGTCCCGATTGAAGCGCTTCCCAAAAGGAAACGCACGGGCGTGGACACGAAGAGGCGGAAGTTCGTGCGAACTGCGGCGCTAGAAAGTCTATTCGTATTGCAGCTGACTGACGGCGCGGCTGTGCAAATTTTGCAATCGGCATAATTTTCTCAGCGGCTCTTGAATCGTTGAGCTCGGCACGGTCCCCCGTCCAAGATCCTGCCGGATGCTCTCCAGCGCTTAGGGTTATATTCCCACTCCGTAATCTTCCCGCGTACGCAGCGTCGTGACTTAAATGCCACTGCTTAGAACAGCGGTTCTCGACCTGTGGGTCGCGACCAGTTTGGGGGTCGAACGAACCTTCCATACGAGTCGCCTAAGACCATCGGAAAACACGCATTTCCGACCGTCTTAGGAACCGATAGTGTTCCGCGATTAATCACTACGCTTTAACTAAGTTCAATTTGTAGCAGTGAAAATATACCCTGCACACCGGATGTTCACATTACGACTCACAGTAGCAAGTTTCCAGTTATTAAGTTGCAACGAAAATATGTGTATGGTTGGGGGTCGTCACAGACATGAGGAACTGTACTAAAGGGTCGCGGCATTAGGATGGGAGAGAACCGCTGGCTTAGCAGAATGGCGCCAGCTTGCGGCCGGAAATAACCAATCAGACAACGCTTCATAGCCGACTAAAGCGATAACTAATCAGAGCAGAGCCGGGCTCTAACCGCTCGTGGGAAGAAAATTCGCGATGGGCTTAGGAGAAGAGGAGATGGTCTTTCAGAAGGATTCCGTCCGCCATCCTTGACGAGTACGAAATTCTCGTTGCACACAAACGGTGAAAGAGAGCGTGATGGCGGTTGCTTGACGCAAAGGGCTTTTTTAAAGCTTATCAGACAAGTCAAAGTCAACGTCTGTCTGCGAATCATTTGCGTACTTTGCTCTTAACATATAGAATGTCACACAGCTTCAAAGGAAATCCGTTAAATATTTATTATCCATTATAAATAAATCCATTAGATACACTGTACTCCTAACGGAAGTGGGAAAACAATTGTTTGCAACGGTACTGGCGAGCAGCGTCTATGGGTCTTCAAAACGGAAGTTGCTCTCGCGTGTCCCTCCACCTGCGCTGCTTTACCTTCGACTAAGAAGGTCCGCGTCTGTACTGTGGTTTGTGTTTCTCTGCGCACGATTCAGATTGCTGGGAACGCCGGCACACTGCCGGTGCAGGCAGACCGGTCGTGCCCGAAACCACCCCAGGCTCTAACAGCTGGTGGCTGTGGCCTAGGGTCAGGCCGGTGCCCAGCTGCGGTCTGGCGGCGGTTATTTATCTCCAGGCCGGCTTTGTCCTCCCGCCAACTCACGGGATGAGTTGTGGCTGGGAGGGAGAGAAGGGGAAGAGAGAACGCCAACCGGAGAGAGCAGCTGTGTGTCAGGGGGAGCGCTGCAGGCGCACGCCAGAATATACGTTCCTGCGAACCAGCTTCGGTGTTCTGCCTACGCCCGCGTTCGTACTCAGTTGGAAGAGCATTGTTTAATCTATATGTACGACAAACGAAGGGTCCGGCTGATTCGCAATGCTGGTCTGGCCCAGGGGTAAGGTACCTTAACGGACCAAGGTCGTGCAAGGTCGAACCGTGCAACATTTGTTAAGCACCTGGATGGAGATGAATAAATTTTTGTAAGGCGCTATATAAATGATATACATAAACACATATAGATATAACTACTAATTAAAGCGAGAAATTCCGTTCCCCCTTCCCTCACGCGGCAAGATGGCGACCAGTACTTTCGGGAGTGCCGTGTAGTAGAGGTGTAATTCTGTACCCAGGCTGGGTTCGGTTGGCTGGGACCAGACGGTTATAGTGAGGGTTAGGGTCACCGGCTAGGCCGGGGTCGGACCTACGGCATGGCCGGATGTATGCGGTGACGTGAGGTCACCGGGGCTCTTGGGTACGGAAATTGGCCAAGTAAGTCGTGGTGTTGGAGGCTCCCGGTCTCGCCGAGTTATGCACCTGTATTCGTGCAGGCGTGCTCCGGCGATGCTGCCACGCACGCAAGGGAACGAGTACCCAAGGCCCGAGCGGAGCTGGATAGCTCGCTCGTTGTTGACTTGTTTTTATTCCGCTTTTCCCGTGTAGCGTGTTCGTGACCCCCCCCCGTGTGTTGGCGTCTTTCGGTGGAAGCTTACGACTGTGGTAGTTGTCGACTCGGACTAGCCAGCAGTTACTCAGCCAGCCGGGTTTTGGACGGCGTACGTTCGTACTGTTGGATTCGGAGTCGGTACAACGACAGGACTGCAGAAGCCGACTGACCCCAACTAACACGTTTGTTCGCGCTTGCTGCGTCGTCTTGCGCCCCCGTAGTGTACTGTGTATACGACCCTCCCTGTAGACTTGTTTAGTTCACCTGTTGTTGTTGGCGCATGCGTTATACAGATGTTTAACCTGACGGCCGCTCGTCTTACCCTAGCTCGGCGGCATGGCGAGCGGCAGCGTGGCCGGAGTATGGCGGGGTTTGGCGGGAATTAGCCTCTGACCCCTTGAACTCGGTTACAATTCTACTTATGACTCCGCGAAGCGAGTCCAGAGGCAGTTGGATCTAATATATATATATATATATATATATATATATATATATATGTGTATATATATATCCGTAGACAATTATAGTAGTCTAGTCGCCCTGCAACTGGCTTGAAATGGGCGCCAGGATGGTTCGCTTTAGGGAAGAAATGAAAGACAGTTTACTTTATGGTATTAGAGGACAAACGAAAGCGTGATGAGAGCTTTAGACAGCTCACCCTTCAACCAAGACTCCCTTTAATCAGTATTTTCGCACACTCTGCGGTAAGAACTTGGACTGCGAAGGTATGTACGCGTGCAAACGACAATCGGGTAACACAGTAAGGATGATTACTCGGCACTTCATTCGATGTAGGGAATGAAGCGTCCGCAGAGTCAAAGTGGAAGGCATTCCATAGTATATGTGCCAGAGAGCTCCTAGAGAGCAGAGAAAAGAGGACCGCTAGTCCTGCGCGCGTGCAAGACGGACTCAACCGCGAGAAAACTTTCAAAGCCTGGATTGTCCTAGCGAGTCCCAGTGTCGCCTATTACGCTCACGGTATAAATGCAACGCCAAAATCGTTCACCGTCCAGCTGACTTCAGCATTCGAAGGGTTGCTGAGGGTGCTGAATACCTAGCGTCATGTACGTTCAGCGCTCGCCTTGTTGCGAGGCGACGAGCGGATCCAAAGAGTGAAAGGTTTCGCTTTGAAGGTTTCGCGGAGAGGCAAGTAGTCGCACGATCAAGTTCGTTTAAACTCATTGGCTATTGCGTGCTGATTTTTAGTCGAAAAATAGGCATAGGCACGACAGTGCTCGACATTGAAGGCCGCTTAAATGAAAATAGTATGACACGGCGAGCCAACCCGCTTGGAGCGACAGGCGTCATCTGTCATTTCAGAGGCACGGAGGACGCGAGTAAGAAGCAGGATGTTTCTTTCCTACCAGGCTGTAAAGACGCTGAATTTGGTTGACCGTCCGTGCGAAAGATATCTCTTAGAAGAGGCAAATAACGAAAGAAGAGGAAAACGACTTTAGTGAAATTAGCAACAGAGCTGGGAAGAGTAAGCGAAGCATCTTCAACGGCACAGGGGCAGTCGGTGAAGCATGCAGTTTTCTCCGCCGTCATATATCGCAACTAAGCGCCGTCCAGCGTCGGCAAGATTGCATCCAGTCTTATCCAGTTTTTTTTTACTACTAACACAATATTAGCATTAGCTAGGGACCCCTTGAAACACCAGGGGATATCGTAACTGGATTTGTGCAGCTGAAAGTTTGAAAAACTCAAGTTACGTTTGCATTGACTTTCTACACCACAACGCTCCACTTTTCACGTTTCTCAATTTATTCCCTGCGATAGTTGAGCACACCCCGTAAATTCGATGTGCATAACCTGAGTAAATTTCCCTTGTTTACTGGAATGCATTCCTATATATATGCAGAGAATCTTGGCTCTAAAGTGAATACTTATTTTGGTAATTTTTCCTGTACCGCTACTTCTAAGAGAAATGTTTAACGCGCTTAACCGTTTACCATAGAAACCTTTTACTTTGTTTACTTTCACGTACTTTTTCTTTTATCGCTTCCCTGCAGCTTGAATAGTGCTTCAATACACTTCTGATTTACTGATATTCTCCTGAGCACTTGCAGCCACCTTAAAATACGCATCAAAACTTCTAGAAGTTTCCAACTTTCGTCGTGAGATGCTAGCACAGCCCAACACAGTTGTATTTATGAAGGCGTGTATTTCTTTTAAAAGACCTTCCATGAGAATGCAACCCCTCATTTTGAAACTTCTCGAACACTTTAAGTTTACATGTGTACGGCCGTTCTTACAATTTGAAATTCAGTTTTCAATTTCAAGTAACAGAGGAAAGTTTTTCAAACTAATCTGTGCTAGCAATTGCACGCCGGGCTCTCTTCCCATTGGTCAGTGCGGGCCAGGAAATCAGAAATTACTTCCGCTTTCGGGGACTCGGGTGAGTAGAATATTACATATGTAGATTATTGATAGTAATACATATACAAGATGCGGTCTATTGGACGTGAGCAGGTCGATGGGTTAAACTAGAGTGGTCAACGCTAACCTCGACTGCGCCGATTTAAAGTGCTCTTGCGTGGGACGTGATGCCGCGCTCAACGTAGCGTTCAAGCGGGACGGGCAAGAAAGATGCGGACATCTTGTTCCGTAGCAGACGAACTTTGAGAGAAATATCTGAACTCGGTCACTCAAGCTGCTTACTCGCTTGCCTAGTCGCGGCCCTCTAATGGCTATCGTTTCTCATCTGGCGGCATCGCACGGAATCGCTGGCTCTAGAACCAGCGGCAGCGCCGGCTTCGCCGAGGGGAAGCCGCAGCGTAAAGCAATCGCCAACGTAGCAGCCACTCTGGCAACAGTTTCGCACACTGCAGAGGCTCGGCGACGTATTTTTGCAGTCTCTCCGCCGCCGCAGCCGTCCATCCGCGCCTTGCCGAGCAATGCAGGGGGCGTGCCCTTGGCGCTGTCGACGATTAGACGTTTGATCGGCTAAGGCATCCGCCTTAATTAGAACCGTTCGCCCAGCTTCTCCGCCTTCGCTCTCAGCCTTGGACCCCATCCCTCCCCAGTCTTGACGATTTAAGCGCCAATGACCGAAGCAAGGCAGATGCAGACGGATCGTTAAAACGCGGCTCAGTCCTCACTTATTCCGGTCCAGTCCAGTCCGGTCACTCATTGCGGTAGCGACGCAAAACGTCCTATTGATGCTCCCAGAGCCTGCAACCGCTCTTTCTACTGGCGCCACGATATCTCCTGACTAGACGACATTTGAAAAAAAAAGCTAAGACCACATCTGTTTATCACAGAATTCAGTAGGTCCATGCGATTCGTCCTTTGTATGTGCTCGTGCGTGCTGACAATGTGCATGCTGCCACTAGCTATGTTTGCACGCTGTGAGCCTGTGCACGTTTCCTCTAACCACGTTATGCTTGTTGTCGTTGAGCACGCTACCACTAACCATTCGGTCGTGCTTCATTTGCAGCACATGTAAAGTGCCTAGAAAGATATTAAGTTCTCCGAGGAAGCTATACAGACATATTATTTACTCTAATTATTATTACTATGTGCGAGCCTGACACTCAAGTCATCTCTAAGATCGTATCGTAGCACAATCATAAGATGTCAAGATATTTTTGTCCTCCGCATAGAAGCAAAGTTGTGTTGTGCGGAGCGATTGCTAATTCCCATTTACTGCACAGATAGGTAAATATAAAATACCTTGTATAAGGACAGGAAAAAAGTCTTGCCTAGTGTTACCACTCTCCCCTTCAGATAAGGTTCAAGTTTAATCCCTTTGCCTTTAATCTCTTGACGTATCCTCTATTGGAGAAATTTCGCTAAGAATACAATATAGAGCGTACAAGCGTTTGAACACGGACACAGAATTTGTGGGGTATTCATAGCGAACTAGACTCCCGATTCAGGCCTATCTCTTGGGAGATATCTGCTCATATCCACCTCATGAGTTCGGCTCCTAGCCGGGGAGTTTTACTCGGAAAAATCGGTCCAGCATGAGAAACGCGCCTAGACGGGTGTCGTTGAGGTGGCAATTTCCCACTCCAGGCTGCTGACGCTTTGGAGATTCTGTGGGCATCGCACGCTACGAGTGAATGATTATGCTAAGTCGGCCTTGGCCGGTTCTCCAAAGGTCAAAAGAAGACATCGCATTAGTTACATAATAATGACGAGCATTGTTATTATCTGCGAAACTATGGCATTCTTCCAGAATCAAATTCAATGAGCCGTCTCACGCTAGTGCCATGCATTGACTAGCATTTGTGATGATTTAAATTATACAGCCCATATACGTCAGATTTGCTTCACTTTTGTCATCCCGGTAGAACAGTTAAACTGAACTACTCAGCAGTTGTGGTCTGCATGCAGGTTCATTGACTCTGAGTGCATTCAGGCCTGGCTTCGCATTCAACCATGTAGCGATCATAACAACAGCCATTGCTAAATTGGCTTTTATCCTTAAAGCGAGGTAGTGACTATCAGCTGACACATATTCACGAGTATCCCTCCATGAGAAAGGTCGGAGCATTGTGCTGAGAGAACTAGGCAGCAAAATAAGCAGCAAAATAAGCACACGAATTGCCCAAGCAGTTTATCGATGTATGAAGGATCCCGGGTAGACCAAACACCAAGTAATAGACAAACAGATCTGAAGCTTACAACCTGGGCATGCAAAGCTATCGAACTTAAGGGTCTTGATTGGTAAGCTGTCAAATACTCGTCGAAAACAGACAGTCACGCCACATAAGTGCAAACGCCCACTCTAGCTAGAGTGAAGTGATTATTGGTATGTCCGATTTTATCAGAGTTTGGCTAAAGCAAGTACTAACACCTCTTGACGAATCCAAGTCCAGCATGAAACAACTTTATTGACAATGCTGAGCAAGGCTTTGTTCATGCAAACGTAGCTCGCAGCAAGCTTATTGCTAAATGCTCCTAGTTTGCCACCGGCAACCACACAAGCCTAATGCTTGAATAGATGTGATTGATCTCCAGTGTTGCAACAGCCTAGATCCGAGCTGTGGAGTACATGCTCGGAACATCCGGTGTACATTTTTGGGACACATTCCTGGGACATGCGAGCCAGACAGACAGTTCTCAATGATGATCAAAAAAGAATCTGCTTCAGTGCTATCACGGATACTGCAGAGGCATGCCAATCAGGAGCAGAGATGTGAACAATCAAGCAATCAGAGCGAATCTGAATCAGAGCGTCTGAAGCTGGTGCTGAGTCGAGCCCCTTGCACTCCTTGCACTGTCTCGTGACTGCACTTCCACTTAATCATAGCCAACTAGCCCACATGATGCCCAAGTCTGTCTAGAAAGCTGTCGGCACAAAGACAGAGCCTGTTTAGTCTGTTGCACTTAGTCTGTTGCACTGAGTTGCCATTATTTCGAAATGACTGCTCTATTGACTGCAGAGGATTGCAGTGGGCAAATGCCTGCATACTAAGAATAATTAACTGAATTCCAGTACAAAACGTAGTTCTTACAACTGGTCTGTCCTGGCAAGGCTGGTTTCGGAGATGCTGCTCAGTCTCAGTGGTTTCTTCGTAAGGGCAAGTCACCATCCCATGAAGTGCACGCACAACTTGTGTACTTCGCTTGAGAGTCTTTTGTCGTCCGAATAAGGTTCACACGCAAATATAAAGACTTGGCACGTAAATGACATGGCCGGTTGTTGTAGGCGCCGCTGTCATCACATAACTCGAAACGGCGTGCTAGTGCAGAGATACGGATTGATGTGTCACTAATGGCGACATCAGACGGTTTGCTCGTAGTAAGCTGCGTAGTGGCTGCTATCGCACTGACTGTAATTGCTGGAAGAGAATTGTAGCAGCTTCACACCTCTCTGCAACCGAAAAAGTCACGCATGGTCAAGACTGCTACAAAAGTCTTCCCATACACAGAGACGTCACAGTTGATCGGCATTCAAGGCAGGTGACCGATGCAAGTCATGAAACTATTTTGGACAGAGTATTGTATCGCATGCTGCTATACTACGGACCGAAAAGTAGGTGTGAAGACATTCTTAGTAAGGCCAATTTTCAAGATTGTAAACATGTGCAACAAGCACGAGTGGCTGCTGCAAACTGTGCCGAGAGATCTCTCGAGGCTGTCGTGACGCATTCAGATTAGGAGCAAAGGCATCAGATGCAAGCCAACGCCTCTGCGTTTGCCCAGCGAAAAAGTCTGCTTGCTCATCAAAGAGATGTCATCAACAGCAGTCAAGAATGTACTCTATCGCGACTAGGTGGCGCACCATGGGAGTCCACGACATCTTGATTAATGGTAACAATGCATCGCCACTGCCGGGGTTGTCGATAATACGTTTTGACTATTGGCTGCCTCTCAGTATATGGTGCTACCACGGGCCGTTAGCATTTCGAAGGCACGACGATATTCTACCAGTGAAGATACTATTCTACAGGTGCCGGTCAAGCATTGCAGTACCGTTCACTTCTTAACTTCAGGCATCTGTGCAAAAGCCGCTATTACAAAATAGCCAAATTGCTTTCAATTAGCTAATAACTGAAGTGGGAAGGTTGTATACGGGAAGTCACTACTCGGGCTCACACTCACTCACTCTCTCACTCACTCTCTCACTCACTCTCTCACTCACTCTCTCACTCACTCTCTCACTCACTCACTCACTCACTCACTCACTCACTCACTCACTCCCTCACTCACTCACTCACTCACTCGCTCGCTCGCTCGCACGCACACACACGCACACAGAAAACTGGTGGGTGGTGGGTAGGGGTGGGCTCAGGTGGAGCACAGGCACACGCGTGCACAGACAGCTGCAGAGCTGCTGGCACAACAAATGCAGGAGAACGCAGCTGCAGACACGCATGCTCAAGTGCAAAGCTGACACCAGCCAAAGCAGCAAAGCACCAAGAGATCCCTTCATCCCTTAGAAGCAGCCTGATCAGCAACACACCATGTGCTGCCGTTCGTTTCAGTCAGGCATCACTTCACTGCTGGCTGAGCCCTTAAGTGTAGGTGCGTGCATCTCTTGTCCCGCCTCCCCCCCCAGCACCAGCTAGAGTGCACAAATGAGGATGGCGTTCGACTTTCAGGGACGGATAGCGGAAACTGCATTGAAACTGCCGGCAGTGAGGAGTCACTTTCTCGATGGGAGCAAGCAATTCACACACAAGCAGCATACAGCAGTTCGCTGGGTTCCTGGGAAAGGGGAGGGGTCGCTGCAGCTTTTTAAAGTGCAACAGAGATCGACCAGTACTGATTCACCGACGGCTCCTGGCTCGGCGACAGGCAAGCACCCACATTGACAGTAAAAGAGACGGCAGGCTAGTGCCGGAAGGTGCATCAATTATCCAGTCACGCATGAGCGCACTGGCCCTTGGAAGCACAGAAAAGATCCCGACGACGTAGCCTTAAGAACTATTGCCACCGTCTTGCATTCGAGACCTCCATCAATGCTTTTCACATCGGGCAACAGTAAAAGCAGCCTTGCCGCCTGCAAGTGGGTGCAGTAAAGCCAAAATAGTCAAACGTAAGTAAGGTCACAGAGTTGCCACTATCGCAGCCGCAGTGCCGGGACATTATGCCTGCGGGGAAAGAACTCAGCCGAGAAGCAGGGGAGCGAGAGCGCAGTTTGCATGTGGCGCCAAACAACTCAATGCTGGCAAAGTAAAATCTGTGCTGGGTTGGCGGCCAGAGCCGGAGGCACTGCACACGTTACTCACCCGAGGTACACTTCATGGATCGATGCATGATCCATGCCGCTGTAACACGCACAGACCATCTTTTTTCCCCCGACGGTCACAGAGCGGCTAAGATGGCGCCAGGTGGCACGTGACCCCGACCCAGCCGGACGCTTAAGCCAAGCTCGGCTGCCGTGAGCCTCCGCCCCGCCCGCAGCTCCTCCCTAGCGAGTGCTACGCTACTTACGCTGCATCGTGAGCATTCAGCAGCAGCCTGTTGCGCATCCGAACAAGCTCGGCCTGCGTGAGGCGCCTCACGTTGGTTCCGGCAGATCCCGATGCAGTGCAGCCCTGCGGCAGGGGCGGCTTCCGGTGGACACTCGCAGAGTCGAGCCCGGAAGCGCATTCCAGTGCGGCGGCTGAGTGCCCTGCCTGCCGGTCGCCCCCAGCGAAATCGCTGGGCGAGGACGACGGAGCGAAGCGTCGCCTCATTTCGCGCACGGCCTCCTCTTCCGCCTCCTCGATGCACAGGCGCACCTCGCTGTCATCGTCGTCGCCGTCGTTGCCGTCGTCGTCATTGTCGCCAGCTTTAGCCGACGACGACGACGATGCGCTTCGCTCGGTCCGTCCGCTCCCCGCTGGAGGCCACTGTTTGCGTACTGCTGCGACGTCCTCACCGTGCTGCTGCTGGTGCTGCTGTCTCACGGCAAGCCTGCCGTCGGCTGCGCGACGGAACTCGTACTGTTCAGCCGTCTTTCTGTCGGCGTTTTCGTCGCTGTCCCCTGTATCCTCCTCCTCCTCCTCCTCATCCTGTTCATCCTCGGCCACATATAACACCTCTCCTTCCTCGTATAGGTCTTGAGCCTCTTCTGCCGATGCGTGCATCGCTGAATTGGTCGAGCTGACACCGCTGGTCGAGCTCCTCAGTGAGTCCGAAGAGACGGCGAGGCTGGACTTTCGCGGAAAACCTGCAACAGGCATCGGCCGACAGGCGAGGCAGGCAGATTAGTCGCAGCCGATCGACAGCCTTGCTGACCGACCTTGCCCACACTCCCACAATAAACTGCGATTTGCCTCTAAAACGATCTCGGGGGGGGGGGCACGAAGGTCGCGGGACACGGCGCCACACTTGTTTAGAGGGGATCGCATACACTCTCGAACCATGGCACTTCCGGTGACCTGCCGACAGTCAATCAGCTCCGAGAATCGAAGCATGCCAACCTCGGTCTCGCAGGCAGGACCGCTAGAGTGACCCCTGCTGTGCCCTCGCTGCTGCTGCTGCTCAAGCGGTGAGCCCTGAAATTCTCAAGCGAAGCTCTCTGAAAACGCAGCGCCGCCAAGGACCCGCGGCCAAGGTCGAGGTCCGAACGGTAGCTGGCGCTTCAGCTGCCGACCATCGAAGCTATGTGCGCGAGCCGAAAGAGGCCGGCTAGGACCAGCGACCAGCACTCTTTCACTTTCCATCCGATTGACCCGAGCTCGTCGGCGCGCGGACGATGTTGCGTTGCTCGGCTCTCGCAGGACCGACCAACTAGCTACTAGAGCCACCTCAGCGTGGCTGCTGAGCGGCTTCCGAGCCGAGCGCTTCGGTCACCGGTCAGCGCTGATCGCTCTTGCACCAGCAGCAGCAGCAGAGACCCTGGTGCTCAAAGATCACGGGCAAAGGCTCCAGCGCTGGCTGATGGCTGCTTTGGCGACGGGGCCGAGCACAGAGGCGGGCGGAAGGCAGCTCGCTGAGAGTGGAGAGCTCACCTCGATCGTCGGCGGCACCGGCCGCTGGGGCGGAGGTTGTGCCGAGGTTCCACGACAGGCTCTTATGTATGGCTGCATCCTTGCCTCCTCCTCCTCTGCCGCCGTCGCCACGAAGCTCGTTGATAGCATCGGCGGTGCGATATCTGCGCTCGGCGCAGCTGGCGGCGGCGCGACGGCGGCTGCGTGCTCCTGTCGGCGGCGCGCCGTCCGACGAAGCGGGAGCGACCGAGAAATCCTGGAAATCCTCTGCCAGCAGCGTGTCGGCCGACGATCGGCAGACGCTGTACGAGTCGCTCCGATCTGCGCTGCTGCCGCCACCGTCGCTCGCTGGCGGCAAGTCGTCGCCAGGCTGTGGCAGCAGTGCGGCAGCCACAAGCCGGCCGGACGACCTGGCAGCATCTGCGGCGGCGGTGGTAGGGAATGCCCGCGGCGAGCGGGCGGCAGCAGCTGCCGCTGGCGAGCAGCCATCGCTGACGACCTCGGCGGGCGGCGACGGCACGGGGAGCGTCGTCGGGCGAGCGCCGCCGGGCGAGCTGCTTCTGCAGCGGCCCGACTCGGCGGCCTCGCCTGCAGCCGCCCGGTCGGCGGTCAAATACTGGTCCGAGTGCGCCGCCGCCCGCTGAGGCTGCCCGAGCCGCTGGCGCGACGCCGTCGAAGCGGCTCTGACGGCAACCACAGGCGCCGCCTCGTCGGCGTCCGTGCTGCCGCTGCTCTGGGAGTCGGCGGCATTCGCCGATGCGGCAGCAAGCAGCTCGGCGGCAAGGAGTCCGTCCAAGTTGGATGCCGAGCTGCTGGCTCGTCGCAGGCCGCTGGGCACGACGAAGCTCACGTCGCCGTCCACTTCGGCGTCGTCAAAGGCGACGACTATCCGCCTATCCGCAGTCGGATGCTCTTCTGAGCAGCTGGCCTTCACCTTGGCCAGAACGCTCTGCAATGCGGCAAGTGGCGGCGGCTGGAGCCGGCGATCTCTGGACGAGCGTCGGCGGACGAAGCAGGCCACTGGCCATGCGCACGCAACGGAACGAACGCCACATCCGGAGCAAAAAGCTTGCCGGCCGGGTCGCATCGGTGACACTATGTTAACACTGACCCCCCACTCGCCAGCTCGCTGCTCAAGTTCCTGCCCTCTCCAGCACCCCTGCCTGCTGGAGGGAGAGGAGGGAGGTCAGGGTCTCTCTATCTTTTTCTCTCTCTCCTCTCTCTTACCTGAGCTCTGCCGATCATTTCGGACCACTTCGAGATGTGATCACCGTGGAAGGCATACGCTGCTTGTGCTACACCGTAGTCACACAGGTGCATCACAAGGAGATAGGCTGCAAAGTAAAAAAAAAAAAGGTAAAGCGCTGGCGTGCGTGGCATATAAAGAGAAGGCCCCCCCCCCCCCCCCCCCCCGCCGAGACAGGGTGCTGTATTCGTCCGTCGAGCATCAGCACTGCATGCGCAGAGAGAGATGGAGAGAGAGAGAGAGAGAGAGAGAGAGAGAGAGAGACAGACAGACAGACAGACAGACAGACAGACAGACAGACAGACAGACAGACAGACAGACAGACAGACAGAGAGAGAGAGAGAGAGAGAGAGAGAGAGAGAGAGAGAGACAGAGAGACAGGGCGACAGAGAGCGACAGAGAGACAGGGCGACAGAGAGACAGGGCGACAGAGAGAGAGGTGAAGGCCGCTTGCCATCGGCACGAGCGCCCAGTGAGGAGGCGCCTGGGGCCGGAGGCAAAGAAGAGGAGCGACCGTGAAATCGGCAGGCGACCCCGCTCCAGCACGATGCAGGCAGCTCGGGCTATATCGACGACGGTATAGTCACGTGGCACGTGGCCACTCACGGTTTCCGTCTTTGCTGTGCTCTTCCACGATCAGCCGGTCCACCATGATGGGAGCCTTGATTATCTTCACCTTATCGGCTCTCTTGCTGGCCTTGGTGATGAGAAAGAGGTCAGTGAACAGGAAGCAGTGGACGTCCTGCTTTGCACTCGAGTCCTTCATCTTGAGAGCTCCCTCGTGCAGGAGGTGCCGGACGTAGCCGCCACAGCCCGGGATCGGCGTCTCCAGGTCAAAGTTGGCGTGCGACGCAAGGAGCTGCAAAAGGGTGAGTGAGTGAGCAAGCAAGCGAGAGCGCAGGCAGGCTCGCATGAAAAGGGTGCCTTTGCCACACATTCCTCGCTCCTCGCCGTCCGACCCGGCGCGCCGGAGCCACATCAGATGGGGCGGGGCCGCGGCGTCGACGAGCGCTGCACGGATTTGCTGCCTTCTGCAGCTGCTCCGCATCCGGTCCATTTGCATCCGGTCCAGCGGCTCTTCCTGCGAGCAGAGCCCTCCTAGGCTAGGATGCTGCCACCACCTGGAAGGCTGGAGAGGGTGCAGCGGAAAAGAGAAAGGGGGCGTGTGTGGCGTGGGAGAGTGTCGGAGGCGCACCTTTGTCAGGTCCGAGTCGTTGTAAGGCATGTCGACGACGTCGTAGGCCTCGATGCGTGCAGCCAGACTGCGAAGCTTGTCGGCTTCGTGCTTCTGGTTCAGCGCGCGATTGACTTGCTTCACGAATCGGTCCACGTCCTCGATCTATTGTAAGCGCCGTTCGTAAGCAAGAGTCCGCTCAACTTGACACTTCATTCGCTCGAAATTCCGAAACTAGGAGCGGCCGCAGGCAGCAAGCTTGCTGCCGCACAGCGCTGCCGCAGGGCAGCAGTCTGTGGGTGGAGCACACTCTGGACTGGCCTTTCGAGCGCGAGCGATCGGCGCTCGCGCTCGGAAGCGAGGATTCGAGCGAGGATTTGGAGCGAGGATTTGAATTCGAGCGAGCGCCCGACATACCATCTGCGACAGGTCGGCCTTGACATCGGCATCGTCCGTCTTCTTGGCGACGGCGCGGAGCAGGAGGGCATAGCGAGTCAGGCGCTGCATCGGCTTGACGAGCAGGTCGTACAGCTTGAGCCGGTTGCACTGCTTCTGAGCCTCGGCCCACTGCAAGCGAGAAGGTCGCTGCAGCGGGCGAGCGCGCTACAGCGAGCCGCACGGACACTCGACGACAGAGACAAAGATGCAGCTGTGTGTATGCTCTGCTTACTAGATTGAGGGAGAGAGCTGGAGCAACAAGGGAGCGGAGGGCGAATGAGACAGCGAGAGTGGCGGAAACAATGAAAGAGTATAAAAGAGAGAGAGAGACAGAGAGGCGATAGATTAGGTTTTAGATGGATAGATTGACGGGCGGTTAGACGGACGTGTGTGCGTGCGTGCGTGTGTGCGCACGCGCAAAAGTAGCAAAAGTCAAAAGAGGTGTGAGCAAATTCAGCAGGTGGATAATGGTGTCTTGGATAATCTGTAGGTTAACTAAAGCCAAAGGTTAACCAGAGCTTCCTGAGCCGTAGGAGGCCTGACGACAGGAGCAGTGGGAGCAGACAAGAAGAATGATGGCTGGACTACGCTGTCTGCTCACCCCCCATTAAGGTCGATGACAGCCGATAAGGCGGCCGAAGAACGTAGCTAATTCACCCAGTATAAATATACTGGGATAAATAGAATAGAATATATTGAATAGAATAGAATAGCCCATCCAGCTACATGTCAGCTGCCTGCTCCACCCGGCCCGCCCCCTTGGCCCTGCCCTCACTTACAGCCACGAACGTCCTGAACAGCTCGTTCTCTTTCTCGGCTTTCTTCATGTACGTCGAGCAGGAAGCGTGGTCAAGGCAATACTTCAAGTACGCGTAGAATGTCTCGTTGAACTACAATCGCGAGCGCAGTGCGATCTCAAACGAGTGCGTCGTCGCACGCCGGAAGAGAACAACCAGCCGCGGTAGAGCATGCGAGCAAGCTGGAGGACCGGATGTGACCTTCAATGCACCTCACGTAAAGAACAAATACATACCGAGTAAAGAGAAGGCGATTTAACAGCCTCGTTTACAAACTCGGCAAAAGAGCCTCGCTGGCTCTCACGGGGGGGGGGGGGGGTGGGGTGGGACTTTCGCTCGAAGTAGATAATAAATTATAAAGTATAAAGTAAATACATAATACATAAATAAAAAATAAAATAAATAAATAAAGTATAGTCCAGTCAAACAGTCGAAGCCACGACCGTGAAAGCAAAGTTCAAGCTTCTTACAAGCCGACCCATTCCCTTCCCCCTCCCTTCCCTGACGGTAAGAAAGTCTCAGGGTAGCCAAGGCACTCACCTTGGAAAAGGCGGGCTTGAGTTTGCGCACATCCAGCGGACTGCGGCCGCTGCGCGCCGACTGCAGCAGCGGCAGCATGTGGGCATCCCAGAAGCTCGAGTTGGTCCGAATGATGTCGGAAATGTTGGAGACCAGCTGCTCCACGTCGACCTCGTTCAGCAGCTGCTCGCTCTGCAGGTTGAGCAGGCAGCAGACGAAGAGCTGCAATCGACGAGCAAACACGCTGCTGCTGCATGCAGCGCGCGCAAACGCGGCGCGACTGTGCGCACGTTGTCGTGAGCACGAGCGCACGCGAGCGATCGGCAGTTCGTGACACTGGACTGCCGCACTAGCGGCGCACTAGACAGCATCGTTGCAACACGGGACCGGCTATCACCGCCGGATTCGGGCAAAACTGAAGGTAAATGTCCTCATCAAACGAGCTGACTGCAATGGAGAGCTACACCTCAAGCTACAGCCCAGGGAATATGACAAAAAAGCAATATAAAAAAAGGGTTCGGCTGATTCGGCAGCAGCACCTCATTTATATAGCAAACCGGAGCGCTTCACTCATGCTTGTAGCTGGCAATGGCTGGAATTGCCATTGTGACAAGAGGTCTAACCCACGACCTAGGTCAGGATGAGCTGGCTAGCACTTGAGCACTTGGCTAAGAACCAAGGGGCACATATGGCTTCCATACAAGCAAGAGCCTGCCCACGAGCAGCCTGGCTATCTCCTCCCACCACAACCCCCTCAAAAAAAAACAATTGCCTACAATGGTGCAGGTTCAGACAGAAGAGAGCAAGAAGGCGATATCTAGATAAGTTGCTGCCATATACGGCTGGGCATACAATCGTGTGGGGAAAACAGCACATCTCGACGGTGGCTGATGGATGTGGATATTACATTTTCCATGACTAACTCACCGAGATAACAATTTCAAGACGGCGGTATTTCTACAGATTTCAGTATTGCTGGAGGAACTTCTTCAGATTTCCTTTTCTGATAGCATAACTATAGAGCATTCTTTTTTTTTATACATTTTAATACAATGTTTGCACCGTGCTTTTGCGTGCAAGCCGACAGCTCGATGGAGGTAGCAGGAGGCGTGCCGGGAAGACAGCGAGATTCTAGCCTGACGGCTTACCAGTCACTGGCCTGTCAGCTACAGTCCTTCTAATTGAACGAACTGCTCAGCCCGAATAACTAGCAGGAATTGCATGCCGTCCGTGAGGATCGACTTGCTGGATATCGCTGTCTAATCATTAGGCCCACAGTCAGCTGTGACACACACACAGCCGCCAGGGCATGTTGGCTTGTGAAAATCGTTGGAACTGTGTGGCCGTCATTGTGCAAGTTTAACCACACCAACGTGACACAACTGCTTCAACGGGAGTCAGCTAAACCTGCAGCACAGTAGCATTGATAGGAAAACCGGGAACGCTTACGGGAAATTTGATATCGATATCGAATATCGATTTTAAGCTATTTTCAAGCCCGGACTGCTTGACAGATCTGACGAGCAGCTTAATGCTACGATACCAAGATCCGCAATTCGTGAGACTCGATCGTCAGACAAGCCGTCAAGCACCGGAAGTCCGGGTCACCAGAGAAAGAGAGAGAGAGAGAGAGGGTCACATGCACTCACGAGCACGAGCAAAGATGTGGCTGCAGTACGCTCGGAGGCCAAATACAGCAGTACAGCAGTGCACAGGTGCATCCAGATGTGAGGAATCCGTGAGCAAGCTGAGCTGGCTGGCAACGATGGAGCCAGAGAGCCGAGGGTTCCCAGGGCAGCGCTGGGTCACACCTGCGACCAGCACCAGCCAGCTTGCCACGCAAGGAGCCTGGACAGCCTGGGCTGCCTGGGCCGACGTCTGGGCATCGGGAGTGCTGCTGCTGCTGCATGAGCCTGCAAGCGCTCGCGGGGTGCACTGCTGCTACTCCATGATCGCCGGCAGCAGGGTGTTCAGGCATTGGCAGCAGGACGATCGTCGGTGCTGCTTATTTTGCAAGCAGCAATTTGCAAGGCTTAATTAAGCCTCGGTCAGTCATGCTGGGCAGGTACCCCCCTCCTCCCTGCCCCAATGAGGTGAGGCCAGCTAGCACATCTGGTAAAATGCCACCTGCTGGCATCAGGCTTCGTGGACAGTGAGAGCTAGTTTCGAGCGATCACTCGAGCTTGCTAGCCAAGAATTAGTGGCCGGCTCAAGATCTTAAAGCTGTTGGACGACATTGCTCAATTTCCTGCCCACAGTACATCAGCTCCTATTCAGCAGACAGCAATTACTCCGGATGTTCAAGGGACCTGCTCCTTACAGTGTGAGTCACAACAACGCCTGTCTAATGCTATCAGTCTCATTTAGGTTTCACTTAGATCCGCACCAAGATCCGATCGCCATTTCCCAAATAAGTGGCACAAAGCTGAGCTATTTATTGGTTCCAAATTATGGACAGCTGTGTTTAGAGTTTAATTACAAAATTTCATGCAACAATTCACAAATCACGCACCAGCACTCTCATGCCTCTTTTGGCCAGGCCACGGGCCAAGTGGAAGGCGGGCATTTGCATTAGAACATTAGCAGAAAAAGAACAAAACTTGGCGAGAAAAAAACCTAAAGTGCTGCTGATTAAAGTGCATAACTAGGACAGCAGCTTTGCAAAGCTTATTCTGGAAACGGCAAATGGGATCGCATTGGATTGCAGCAAATCAACAGTGGATTGCAGCTATACGCGGTATCTACATCTATTTGAAAAATCAACGTTAGGGCATTCCTCAAAAGGGCATCCATGCTAATCGAAACGTTGCTAGTTGCTGCCCAGTCTGACCGTAGCTTTGGTCATTTTCGACTAGTGTAAGTTAGCAATTACCGACAGCCCATGCCGGGTATATGTAACCGAGACCACGGGCTGACAAGCGGGTCAGCTCAAAATAAAATGGATGACCCTCTGCCCCTGCTGCAGTGAATAAGACAACCGAAGGTCTTCTTGCGAAGGCTGATTAACAGTAACAGTGGCCACTTCTGCTCCTGCTCGGCTCTCCCTGCCTCCGCTGCAGCGGAGGCAGCAGCGGAAGCTGTCTCCGCTGCAGCGGCAGCAAGGCCGTCTGGTTGCAAGCGCCACTGCAAAACTAAAGGAGAGCGGCTACTTACATCATTTATTACATTAAGTGACCGGATATATTCGGCTTCGGTATACAGCAGCTCCCACATGGCTTCTTGCAAGTCTTTCTGCTTTTGCGACAAGTCCTATTAAAATGGACAAGTGAAACACAAATGAAGCAGAAGTAATTTGAAGCAGGTGCAGCGATGCAGAAGGACGCGAGTACTGGAGAGCTCTCTCTCTCTCTCGGCTAGCTACCGGCAGGACGACGGGCAGGCACTTTCACGGTAGTCAAATAGAGCCCGCGCAGCAGAGCTCCGAGTCTCGGAGACACTCGCAAGGCAGGCAGGCAGCCATTGCGTTGAGCTCGGCTTATGGAAATAGGCAGTAGAGGAGCTCTGCAGGATGACTGCAAAGAACGCTCCATAGTCGGCAGCAAAAGAGAAAATGTCGTTACGTCAGAATTGTGAATGTGAGTTCCACAGTCTGGGAACTGCAGAGTAAAAGCTTTTGTCGCAACGGTCTATAAGCGAAAGAATGGAACAGCTAATTTATAGTCCGTAGAGGACCTGAGGGGACGAGGAGGCTGAAACTGGTGCAGCAGTTCAGCTAGGTACGGAGGAGAAAAGCTGAGTGGCCTTGGCCTTGTGGCTCAGTGCAAGAATTTTGCTCTGTATCAATTGATCAAAACTGGAAGCCATCGCCACTCCATCGCCAGAAGAATACAAATGGCTAAACTTCAGGGATTTGTTGAATAGCCTTTCAGCCCTATTCATAGCCAGCCATAGCTGCCGAATGGCTTTTTCGGTAGCCCAGCTAAGACGAATTTCAGTGGCCTAGCCTAGACATAACCAGGGAGATTGCTAAATGTCTATCGTCGTTAACTTGAAGGGAATTGGCGACATCCAGCATAGAATATCTGCAAGGCATTAAACCTAGGGTTTGTAGATTTAGCGCTCAAGTGGTTGATAGGGCGAACAAAGGAAAGATTCTAAGGGATATCTTTAAAGAGAGACTCTTACTGACCTGAAGAAGGCCCGCCGGTAAGTATCAACTAATGGACTAATGGCGCGACACCACATCTTACTAAGCAGGTCCTTTTTTGAGAAGCATATCCGAGGACAGCTCATACACTGTCGCAGCAAAGAAACCAGCAGAATACCCGAATGCAGTATCCAGAAGTGAAGGTGAAGGTTTGCACATTACTGTGAATCGCCCGAAGCCTTTCTTTATCAAGGAAATGAGTGCTTTTACAGACCAATGAAGAGGAATAGAGAGAGAAAGTGAGAGCTAGAGAGAGAGACAGAGAGAGAGAGAGAGAGAGAGAGAGAGAGAGAGAGAGAGAGAGAGAGAGAGAGAGAGAGAGAGAGAGAGAGAGAGAGAGAGAGAGATAGAGAGCGAGAGAGCAGAGAGTAGAGAGCTAGAGAAGAGACGAGAGAGAGGAGAGAGAGAGAAAGTGAGACTAGCGAGACTCTAGAGGAACCGTAGAGAGGAGAGAGAGAGAGATGCGGAGAGAGTATCGAGGATACGAGAGAAGATATCAAGAGAGCTAGAGAGACCAGAGAGAGGTATGGAGAGAGAGAGAGAGAAAGATTATTAGATACACTAGCTTGAGAGAGCCGGAGAGAGAGAAGAGATAGAGAGAGAGAGAGAGAAGAGAGAGAGAGAGAGGAGAGAGCTAGAGAGAGAGAGAGAAGAGAGAGAGATAGAGAGAGAGAGAGAGAGAGAGAGAGAGAGAGAGAGAGAGAGAGAGAGAGATCTTCGCCGAGAGAGATAGCTAAAGGAGAGAGAGAGAGTGAGAGCTAGAGAGAGAGAGAGAGAGAGAGAGAGAGAGAGAGAGAGAGAGAGAGAGAGAGAGAGAGAGAGAAAGTGAGAGCTAGAGAGAGAGAGAGAGAGAGAGAGAGAGAGAAAACTAGAGAGAGAGAGAGAGAGAGGTTGCCATTCATGATCGTCACTCTATTGATTGAATTGAGACTGCTTTGCTCCCAGTGCTCATTTTTCTACAATAACCATAAATGGCTGCCTAACATAGCAGCTCTCGGTTACACAGATCAGAGCTACGGCACAGGAGCACGCCACCACCGTGCTAACCAAAGTTCAGCTCATTAATTAACGAAAAGCTTAAGGGAGCGGCTAATTTCACAGCAAAATCAGCTCTCATCCCGGCGGCGCCTTCGGGCTCAGCCGAAAAGCCTAGTAAAGGCAGGCGGCTCGCAGCAGCAAGCCTGCTCGGTGCTGGACCACCGCAGAGAGATCGGCGCACAGCCCTCGCACTCACGGCATTGTCCACGATGGACGTCCAGTGTTCTTCCATGTCAAGCAAGCTCGCCGTCTGCCGCGGCTGGCACATGGCGTACAAGTCGGGCACGGCGGGCAGACCGTTGATGCTCCAGCCCTCCAGGCATGCCGACAGCTTTTCACCTTTGTCTTTTTCCTGCGAACGATTCGGAACGCTTGTGCTTCCGGTGCAGGCCCAGCGGCAGCAGCAGCAGATGCAGCAGCAGCAGCAGCGGGTGCCACCCTGCGCACCCACGCGGCGTGGTGTCACACCGCGAGCTGGCCACCGGATGACACGCGGTCGCACAGCTTCAGGCTTCCTGCGCACGGCACAGCCAATGACAGGGCAATCACCAGAGCGTCAGGTCGACGAAAGGTCAACGACGGCTGTCACCCCTAGCTAGCTAGCTAGCTAGCTAGACAGTAGGCTGGAGCTGCCGAGTGTCAGGCGTGACCGGGTGCTGGCGGTCAGCGAGCACGTGAGTGTAGCATGTGAGGTTACTCCTCAGCTTGCACTGTGGCGTAAGCACTCCTAATGGCAGCAGCAGAGGCGGCGCAAGCAGCAGCAGCAGCAGCAGCAGAGCATTGGTTCGTCAAAGCCCACTGCTTTTACAGCATAATCACAGGCGCCTATAAAGAGTCATACATCTCTGAGGGCACTATGCGAATGCCATTGCGAAGGGAGGACAGCGGGCCGCCGCCACCACCAGGGGGGGGCCGCTGCTAAGGCCCCTCTGCCTGCCAGCCGCCACGCTGTCGAGCGAAAGGCATCCTTCCAGGCTGACCAGGCTGCCTGGTGGGACAAGGTGAATGGAAGAGGTGAACGGTAGCTGGAAAGATGTGAAGGACCGCTCACGCTCTCGCTCTGCCTCATCTGCGCTCCGTACCTTGGCTCCGTGCGAGAAGAAGGAGGAGGCAATGCGATGCGACGCCCTCGAGCTTCGGCTGATGGTGCTGTTCGGGCTGACGTCGGGCACGGCGGCCTCGCCATCGCCTGCCGCCGCCAAGCCTCCGCGTGAGGCAGCATAGGCGGGGCCGTCAGCCTCCTCCGTCGACGAGATGAGCCGCCGGCCCTTCTGCCGCTCTGCTGCTGCGGCATGCACGACCATCTGGAAAGAAGGTGGTGATCTGAGAGCAACGTGCCGATCGAAGCCGGTCCGCCTCGTAAGCCCTCAGAGCCATGACGAAGCCGTCCGAGTCCGAAACCGCCCGTTTGCTCAGTTTGATCGACGTCAAGAAGCGACGAAAGGTGCAAGCGCTGCTTGTGGCTGCTGGGGGGGGGGGGGTGTGGCGTGCCGGCCCATGGCTCGGCCGATCCAGCCGAATGTAGCCGCTCGGGCGGGGCCGCTCGGGCGGCGGGCCGGCGTGGATTCCGCCAACGAGAAGGGACTGGGGCGGCTGGCTGGGGCTGCCCTAGGGGCAGATGCCCGAGCCGTGTTAGCCGGTCAATATTGATTATTTGCAAGACCAGGTTTGCCATCTAATAGCCGGCGTCCCCCCCCACATTTGCTCGAACCGACGGCCGCCTGCTTGTGCTTCAGCATAATCATCACAGTCAACCAGGCACGCATCCAACGGGCATGACCAAGTCACGGCAGTACAAAATTAGTTGTCAATTAGTGTTTTTAAAATGAGCGTATTATAAGCCTAATTGACGATATGCCGTTTTGTTTTTTGGCGACATTAAAAATTTGAACATGCCGATCTATTTTAGGAAAAGAGTCCCGCAGACTAGTCACGGTTTTACTACTTTGCTCTTTGAAAGAGACCACACAAAGCACGCGGGCCCACTGGGGGTGTAACAAACAAGACCAGCACAAGCATAAGTACTCATACGCACTGACAAACAAACACACGATAGAGCAGACAAGAAACACACATACCACAAACAAACACATACGCATTTACCACACCAGGAAGGCATTTTACAGAGCGCGGATCATTCTATCACCCGAGTAGTAGGCCGAGCACTCTCTGTAAAGTCAACAGCAGGCAGAACACAAACTCTAGCCTCTAATAATGCAAGCAAACAAGTCCGAAAGCAAAGTCGGTCAACTCAACCGCGCCTGACGACGCAATTACATAGAAGGAGGAGAGACACAACCGTGAGCCCTCTGCAAACGTCTTTCCAGAGCGTAGCGTGGCTTTTTGGGGGGCGCGAGGGGAGCCCGGGAATGGGGTGTGGGGGGGGAGGTCGCGGGAGGAGGGGGGGGGGGGGGGGGGGGGCGCGGGCTGTCAAGAAGCAAGCCACCAGCGAACATCAGGGTCAAGCAAACATCCCCGCCCCAAAGGACCGAGGTCACAACAACCAGAGGTCCCAAAGTGCGCCCGTTCGCAGTCGCAAAAGCCTTGCGGCGGCTGAATGGGGGGGGGGGATGGGGGTGCAGGTGTGGGGCCACCAGGAATTGAAAAACCGAGCGCAACGCAGAGTGGCAAGAGAAGGCAAGGCGGGGGGTCCGGGTCGGGGGTGGTTCGTTCGTTGTCAGAAAATGGAGAAGTGGCAGGGCGTCACAAACGATGAGGACGCACAAAACAAAAACTCAAACTCGGCATCAAGCGCTCGCCGAGCTGATCGGCTAGCTGCAGAGAGGGAGAGAGACAGACAGACAGAGAGAGAGAGAGAGCTACAGACAGAGAGAGAGACAGAGACAGAGAGAGACACAGAGAGAGACAGAGAGAGCGAGAGGAGAGAGATAGAGAGAGAGCGAAGAAGAGATAGAGAGAGAGACACTAGAGAGAAATAGAGAGGAGAGAGAGAGGCGAGAAGAGGATAGAGAGGAGAGAGAGAGAGAGAGAGAGAGAGAGAGAGAGAGGAGAGAGAGAGAAGAGAAAGACAGACAGAGAGATAAGAAAGACAGAGAAGGGGAGAGAGAGACGATGAAGAGAGAGAGAGGAGAGAGAGAGATCGAGAGAGAGAGAGAGAGAGAGACGAAGACAGCGAGACGAGAGCCAGAGAGAAGAGACTAGAAAGAGAGACAGAGAGAGAATATAGCAGAGAAGAGGAGACAGACAGAGAGACAGAAAAAACGACAGAAGAGAAAACAAGACAGACAGAGAAGTGCAGAAGAGAGACAGAGACACAGAGAGAGTGACAGAGAGAGACGAGAAGAGAGAAAGGTAGAGAGAGAGATAGAGAGAGAAGAGAGAGACCCTAGAGAGGAGAGCAGGTGAACAGAAGAGAGAGAAGAAAGAGCAGAGAGAGAGAGCAGAGAGAGAGAGAGAGAGAGAGAAGACAATACAGACAGACAGACAGGGTGAGAGAATAGAGAAACAGACGAGCCCAGCAGAAAGACAGACAGAGGGAATAGACGACAGAGACACAGAGACGACAGAGAGAGAGAGACAGAGAGAGAGAGAAGGACTAGAAATAGAGCTATGAGAGAGAGAGAAGGAGCGAGAGAGAGGAGAGCCAGAGGAGAGAGAGAGAGAGAGAGAGAGAGAGAGAGAGAGAGAGAGAGAGAGAGAGAGAGAGAGAAGAGAGAGGGGAGAGAGAGAGAGAGAGATAGAGAGAGAGAGAGAAGACAGAGACAACAGAGCCAGATACAGAGGCAGAGACAGAGAGAGAGAGAGAGATAGAGAGAGAGAGAGATAAGAGAGAGAGAGGAGAGAAGAGGAGAAGAGTGAAAAGAGAGACAGAGAGAGACCGAGAGACAGAGAGACATGAGAAGACAGACTAGAGAGAGACCAGAGAGAGAGACAGAGAAGAGACCCAGAGAGATGAGAGGACGACAGAAGAGAACAGACAGACAGAGACAGGGCAGACAGAGAACAGAGAGAGACAGAGACGACAGAGAGAGGTGTGTAGAGAGAAGAGAGCAGAGATAGGAGAGAGAGAGAAGAGAGAGACTAGATCAGAGAGACAGAGAAGAGAGAGAATAGGAGAGACAGAGAGAGAGAGCAGGAGAGGATAGGATAGACTAGGATAGAGAGAGAGAGAGAGAGAGAGAGAGAGAGAGAGAGGCAGAGAGAGAGAGAGAGAGAGAGAGAGAGAGATAGATAGCTAGAGAGAGAGAGAGAGAGAGAGAGAGAGAGAGAGAGAGAGAGAGAGAGAGAGAGAGAGAGAGAGAGAGAGAGAGAGGAGAAGAGAGAGAAGAGAGAGAGAATAGAGAGAGACAGAGAGAGAAGACAGACAGACAACAGACAGAACAGAACCAGACAGACACGGAGACAGACAGACAGAGACAGACAAGACAGACAGACGACAGACAGACAGAGACAGACAGGGATAGACCGTACACCGAGAGAGACAGAGAGAGTAGAGAGAGGATAGGAGACCGAGAGAGACAGAGAGACAAAGAGAGAGATACAGAAGAGACAGAGTACAGAGACAGAGAGAGACAGGAGAACAAGAGACGATAGCAGAGACAGAGGAGAAACAGAGGAGAGAGACAGAGAGAGAGAGGAGAGAGAGAGAGACAGAGAGAGACAAGACAACAGAGAGCAATAGAGAGAGATAGAGAGAGAGAAGAGAGAGAGAGAAGATAGAGAGAGAGAGAGAGGAGCGAGAGAGACAGAGAGAGATAGAGAGAAGACAGAGACAAGACATAGAGCAGAGTAAGCAGAGAGAAGATCGAGACAGAGACGATACAGGACGAGACAGAACAGACACGAGACATGATAGACAGAGAGAGAGCATAAGACAGAGACGATAGAACCGAGACAGGACAGAGACAAGACAGATACAGAGACGAGGACCGACAGCAGTGTAGTGAGTAGAGATGATAGCATCGAGGAGAGACAGAGATCCGAATGACAGAGAGAGAACGGAGAGAGAGAGCGAGAGATAGAGAGAGAGAGAGAGGAGAGAGATATAGGAGAGAGAGAGAGAAGAGAGAGAGACAGAGAGAGAATAGAGGAGAAGAAATGACAAGAGAGGATAGCGAGAGCCATAGGATATAGAGACATATAGAGAGAGAGAGCTACAGAGAGAGAGAGAGAGACAGAAGAGAGAGGAGAGACATAGAGATAAGACCGAAGACAGAGAGACAGGAGAATAGAGAGAGACAGAAGAAGAGAGAGCATCTTCAGCACAAGACCAAACGCCACGGGTCGCTGTTTCCAAATTTACAGTGAACGGGCTGAACTAAAAAATGTCTACCATGGGGGTTCAGACCACTGAACAGGCCGGGCACCTACTGCCATTACGACAAGCTGCACCTCGTCTGGCCAGGGACAGGTTAGGTGGCGGGCCGTGCAACGAGCCAACATGGTAACCTGCCAGATTGCAAAAGGGAACATATTCCTGGCCACTCACCCTGCATGCGATAGCTACTATGGATAGCTACCAATAGTCATAAGCCTGCGCCTCCCACGGCTGAACAAATTATGGCTGCTTATCAATGAGCAGAGCGCCACATCGACTACCACTGATTTTGCACTTGCTACTAATTCCGGTCGGGTCGTTTTCCGTCGGATTTATGGCTGCCATGCTACGGGCACAGAACCAGATCGTCAAGCGTCGTTTCTTTTCGGTCAAAACGTTTCGCGAGCATGCACTTCCGTAAGCAATTGAATGCTAAAAATCACGGGCCTGTGAATCCCTGGTTTGCCTCATGGCTGCCCGTTAGTGATGAACGCATGAAACCAGCTAATGAGGGCAAGCCTGGATAAGCCTCAAGTTCGCGCTACCACAGACGCCGACCATTGCATAAGACCGAAGTTCGAATCAAAAGACTTCCCATCTCTGCACGAGGCTAAACAGATTTCAAGCGATTGGATCAGAGACCATTGCCTTGTAGCATGCAGCACTCAGCCACACGGCTGCATTAATCAAGCAGAGCGCTGCTGGCATATCGTTCGTGCCTAGTTTTTATATCCTACATTGTGCGTTACAAACCCAGCTCCAGATGCTTGCAAGCACTATCTGGTCTGGCCACAATAGCAGCTCCGATTCTCAGCTGAGCATGGCAACTGCTGATGGCAACTGCTGGGCATTCCAACATTCCAACGGCAACGTGCCGCTTGGCTGCTGCTGACATTTGTCCAGAGCATGAGCAAGGACAAAGGACCAACCGTATAGCATAGGACTCAAGCGAATCCGTCTCCCTCGATCTCATCTCGAACCGCGCGCCCACTCAGCCGAGCTCGGGCACGCAGGCACTCGAACACGTTTGTGCTCATGCAGTCGGCCCAACACGCCGCCGAATATTTGATTTGCACGCTGTCTCTGCTTTTGCAGGCGATTCTCGTACTTCTAGCGCCGAAACTCGTCCCGGTGTGAATGAGAATCGCAACGATCGTCACGATTCTGAGAATTGTGCGCTCCCGTCGTTTCCGACTTCCCCAGCCCCCCTTCTGCCAAGCAAACTCCCATTTTTGTCTTCCGCTTCGCCCGCCTGGCGCCGAACTGTTCGACAGCAATCTTTCACGAGTCCGGCTGCCAGGCCAGCGAGTGCAAGCAGACCTCGCAGCATTCCCGACGGTCAGCTTAGCAGCACTGACACGACCGACCAGAATAATAATAACAATAATAATAATAATAATAACGCACTTGATAAAGCGCCCTCAGAGAACTTAATCTCTTTCTAGGTGCTTTACATTTGCTGCAATGGGAAATGCAATTGAATGGTAAGTAAAATCATGCTTGAAAAACAAACAAAATGAATAATGAATAATGGTTAGGGGTGACATGCACAGGGTCAGCATGCAAATGTGTTTAGTGGCAGCATGCACAGTGTCAGCACTCATTAGCACATCAAGGACGAATCACAGGGACCCGCTAAATGCTGTCCTAAATAGGTGTGTTTTTAAGTTCCTTTTAAATGTGGTCAGGTCAGGGGATGTTCTGACGCAGGTCGAGAGGGAGTTCCAGACTTTGGGAGCATACGAACTAACTGCACGGTCTCCAAAGGATTTGAGATTTGTACAAGGTATTTGTAGACTGTTGGATTCCGAAAAGCGGGTGGTACGATGCTTGGC
>WPIO01000001.1:1890000-1990000 GCA_009760855.2 Cristatella mucedo | reverse complement strand
ATTAACAGCAAAATCATAAGTGCTCATTCGACCCGAACTCGACTGCTGCTCGTCGAGCGGAAGTGTGACACTATCTCGTCGATGGTGCTCGCCATAGAGAGGCTGCGTATGAATATTAGGGGGCCGACCAGGTGCCTCTGCCTGCTGTGAGCGCTCAGGGACAATGCCGCCCTGAGCTCGGAGCATCAGCAAACACCCTTCAGGATGCATTATTTTATCACCTATATACATTACAGTAGATCTTTCTATATACAGTATGCATACTGCATACAAGGAATGGAATGAATGTCTCCCCGTCAGTAACTCCACAAAGTCATAAAGACCATGTGGGCGTTACGCAGGAGAGTTTTGTATAGCGCACTCACAGCCTAAGCGGCTTTCGGTACGCATTCGGTAGCCAACAGACTTCGTCTCACGCAACAAAGAGAAAGTGGGAAGCATAGCAGAGTTAGGAGAGCAGTTGAGGTAGTGAGTAGCATGTAAGTAGCAGTTCAGGACCGCTGAAAAAGATGAGCCATAGTCGGCAGTTGGAGAGTAGATGTCGTTGCGTAAGAATTGTGGAAGCGAGTTCCACAGTCTACGACCTGCAGAGCTAAAGCTTCTCTCGCCAACTGTCTTTAAGCGGAGGAATGGGACAGCTAATTTATTGTCCACACAGGACCTGAGGGCGCGAACAGGCTGAAACTGATGTAGCAGTTCAGCTAGGTATGAAGGAGCCAAGCCGTCGCAGGCCTTGTGAGTCAGCGTAAGAACTTTGCTCTGTATATATATATATATATATATATATATATATATATATTTATATATATATATATATATATATATATATATATATCTATATATATATATATATATATATAGTTTATGTATATATATGTATGTATATTTATTTATATATTTATATTTATGTATACATTTGTGTTTATATGTGTGTATTTGTTTGCACACACATGCATGCACACGCGCACGCACGCGCACACACACACACACACACACACACACACACACACACACACACATGCACACACACTCACACACACACACATATATATGTATGTATATTCACTTTTATATGTGTACATGCAGGCAACTTTATATTACAGACAAATCAGTGGAAGCCCACTCACTGGTCGTTTGCCTGGGTGAGCCGTTCCACTGGCAGTGCAGCCTAACGTGGTCACGATCTTGTGGGTCACAACAAAATTTAGTGATTCACGCTCATTCCACACCTCTGAGTTTTACAACTCGGTGGCACATTTTTCCGTGAGCTGGCTTCTCTGAAACAGCCGAAGCCACGAGGCCTCGGCTACACCTGCAGGTGGCATTCCTCCTCCTCCTCCTGCATCACACAGGGCATTGCCCCCTCATTAGATCCCGGAAGTGAGATAAGGAAATCGCTCCAGCCTGAGTGGCTCTTTGGTGGCACGTGTGTGCAAAAACATCTGTTCGAATGCATCGTCGCATGAATCGGACCTGATGCGAGCCGAGGAAATCTCCCTGTTCGCCGTGTTCTAGGCTTTGCGCCGGTGCGTAGCTCATCCCGGTTGGCAAACGTTGGCCTCCGTTCGTGCCACCTTCAAGCGAGCCGTCGGCGTGGATTCGCCGACGAGCTCTGTTGCCACCGTTGCCGCTGCTCACAGCTCACGCTCGGAGCTGCGGCTAATCGCTTGGCTGATTGCGCCTTTCGCCGATCGTTCCAAGAAGAAGCCGCCGCTACCTCGGCAGAGATAAGTCTTCTGCATCGTCGGCGGAGATCAAGTATCAAGAGATCAAAACCAGATTGGGATTAGGAGATCGCACGATTTCCGGTCACATGGCAATGCCTCGCACGAACGAGAGACCTGAGGGTCCTCTGCTCGCTTTCAGGCCTGAGCCGCTCGACGACTCGCTTTTCTGTTGCTGCTGTTTTCAGGAAGAACAGATTTCAGAAAGAGCAGAAAAACAGAAGGCTGCATGCTTCCGCAGTCTGGCATCGCGCCACGCCTCGCTTGGATGCCACAACGATGCCGTATCGCTCGTCTAGATGCGTCCCGCCCCAAGGCTCGCAGAAAGGTCGAGCGCGCGTCGAGCAACAAGGCGTTGGAGTAAGGCGTGCCATTTCGAAGTCATACAGAAACACGCTGCAGCTTCCTGCAGTGTGAGCACGGCAGACCCCCACCTCCCCCCTACAGCGGCGGAGGCGGCGGCGCCCGGCGGCGGCAGTGCCCGGCGGAGGCGGCGGACTGGGGGCAGACTGCCTCGGCGCACGGACTGCCTCGGCGAACTGCCTTGTGGTGGCGCACTGCCTTGCGGTGGCGGACTGCCTCGGTGCACTAGCGCCTTCGACTAGGAAGCTCGGACGATGGGCCGGCGGCCGAGGTGACATCGATTGCAGGAGCGGGAACTGGGAAGAGCTTTCAGAGCTCAAGGAGGCCGAGGCTCGCCGCTGCCTCGCCGCTGATGCAGAAGCACGCAGCTAGGCCGCGTCGCGGCTCGGCGGCACACAGACTTACTTTGCCAGCTTTTTTGCGACTACAGCGACTACGCCACACGTGGCGAGTCAGCATGACGCAGGTGCACTCGGTCGGCTGCTTGCACATGCATCGGCCGCTTGCACGAGCCTGCGCGATGGGCTGGCGAGTGCATCCCCTCACGAAGTGACGGCTTGAACCTCCAAGATTTCCCGAGCATCAGCAGCAGCCAGTGACGTACTCGGGTGCACTAATAATCGATTAGCTCTTCGTGGTGTAGAATGAATCTGTTGGCAGTCACACCCTCTTTCAACAAGCTAACTTAATTAGATGGCACACCTAATAATCACAATCCGAGAGCATCACAGTTTACGGAGACAGGGACCAGCTGAGCTGAGTGGACATATTTTTTGATGACCAGCAACCTTGCGTGCAGCCACTAGCGTGCAGCCACTAGCGTGCTGCCTAACGTCCGGCATAAGCACAGCTAGGACCCTACAACAACTAACGGCGAACCTGTCCGAACATTTAATCTCAGAGCCGATGCGTGTAACTATTTTCAACAATTTTCCATTTTAATTTTCCAATTTTATGTTTTTGAAATTTCTACTCTTTTCAATTCACTTGAGCCAGAGTGAATGGCCTCCGCCAAGCACACAAGCTAGCTGTGGTACCGCAGGTGTCCGCCCAATCAAATCAGGACTTTGCGGGAGAAACAGTTAACCGAGCCTTCACCTCTTAGCGGCTGGGCACATACAATTTGGCAACGCCAATGCGCAGGAGCAGCGGCGCTTTAAAGCATGTTTGCGTCTTCATCGAATCATCACGGGCTGTCAACATTCGTGCTAACATGCTCCGGCAAAGAACTACGAGCTGGCCCCTAACTACCTCCTAAAGACCGAAATCAATCTGTACGATGACTAGCTGACAGGCACATAGGGGTGAAAGCATGACAAGCTAGTGCTGAGCACTGACCGCCGTGGGCCGAGGGCCGAGCGCCTCGCACCAAGCGCCGAGCGCTGCCTGCCGAGCACTCAGCCAAGTACCAAGTGCCGAGTGCTTTCGCCGAGCGCCGACCACCAAGCGATAAGCCAACCACAGCGCCGACTGCTCAGTCCCGACCGGTCAGCGCCGACCGCCGCAGCGCCGACCGCTCAGTGCCGAGAGAGCAGCGCCGAGAGAGCAGCGCCGAGAGAGCAGCGCCGACCGATCAGCGCCGACCGCTGCAGCGCCGACCGCCGAAGTGCCGACCGCCGTAGCGCCGACCGCTGCAGCGCCGACTGCCGCAGCGCCGACCGCTCAGCGCCGCCCGAGCAGCGCCGACCGCAGCAGCGCCGACCGCTCAGCGCGCCCGAGCAGCACCAACCCCGACCGCTCAGCACCAACCGCCGCAGCAGCGCCGACCGCTGCATGGGCCGACCGCCGCAGCGCCGACCGCCGCAGTGCCGACTGCCTCAGCGCTCTGCAAAGAGCGCCGACCTCCGCGCCGGACCGAACCGAACCGAACGCCGCAGCTGCACCGACTGCCGCAGCGCCGACCGCTCAGCACCGACCGCTCAGCGCCGACCGCCGCAGCGCCGACCGCTCAGCGCCGACCGCCGCAGCGCCGACCGAGCAGCGCCGACTGCCGCAGCGCTCTGCGAAGAGCGCCGACCTCCGCGCCGGACCGAGCCGAACCAAACGCCGTAGCGCCGACCTCCGCGCCGGACCGAGCCGAACCAAACGCCGTAGCGCCGACCTCCGCGCCGGACCGAGCCGAACCAAACGCCGTAGCGCCGACCGAGCAGCGCCGACCGCCGCAGCAGCGCCCTGCGCAGAGCGCCGACCTCCGCGCCGGACCGAACCGAACCGACTGCCGTAGCGCCGACAGAGCAGCGCCGACTGCAGCTGCGCCGACTGCCGCAGCGCCGACCGCTCAGCACCGACCGCTCAGCGCCGACCGCCGCAGCGCTCTGCGCAGAGCGCCGACCTCCTCGCCGGACCGAGCCGAACCGAACGCCGCAGCGCCGACAGAGCAGTGCCGATATCCGCGCCGACCGACGCGCCAGAACCTGCACACGCTGAGCACCGAACCCCGAGTGCTGCCCTTTCGCTGAGCGCCGCCGCACCGAGCTCAGGGCGCCGAGCCGAGCCAGCGCTGCGCTTTCGCTGAACACCGACCGCTGCGCCGAGCTCAGAGCGCCGAGCTAAAGCCAGCATGAGCTGCTGGGGACGCTGAGCTGCTGGGGGTTGAATGAAGTGGCGTTCTGAACCGCTGCAGACGCTCCGCAGACACGAGGTCTCTCTGCGGCCCCTGAAGAACTGACTCTCAGCCGTGGGGCGGACTTACCTCCACCCCAGCCACACTAGCAGCCGACTGGACGAGGATGGACGAGAAGAGGCTGCGTAAACACTCGGGGCCGTCATGGTGGCTGCCGTGGTGCGCCATGTCTCTTCTTCTTCTCGAACTGCTCCCCCGGTCACTCGCGTTGACAGCTAAAGTGCTGCTGCGTCCTGACGTCTAGACGACCAGTTGAACCGGCTGTGCTGTGCTGTACTCTGCTGTGCCGACCTAACCGACCGCAGGCCTCCTTCCAATCAGACGAATTGCAGGGAGGGAGGGAGGGCAGTGAGAAATCGGATGACACCGTTGATGCTCAGCTCAGCAGCAGCAGCACCCACAGTGGCAGTATCCAGCTGGGCTCTCCTGGTTATATAGTGTCCTGCCTCGCCGAGCTGCGATTAATGGCAGGCAGTAACCATGGCAGTATTGAGCTAGCCTCGGCTTCTGGCACAATGCTCGGCAAGGCTGCTCCAGAGGCTGCCCCAGAGTCAAAAAGGTTCTGGTGGACTCGCTCGCCCGCTGGCCTTTGCAGCCGTCCGGCCGGCCTCTGTCGACAACTCTCTTCCACCGCTGCTAGACTGCCGAGGGCTGCTCGTCGGCAGCCAGCGTGTTTGGCCGGCCACGCCCTTTCAGTCCGACCGACCGAGCACGTGGAATGATAAGGAGAGAGAGAGAGAGAGAGAGAGAGAGAGAGAGAGAGAGAGAGAGAGAGAGAGAGCTAGAGCAAGCACCGCCCACAGAGAGCCACCACTGCGATCCTATTGGCTGCCGCTCCTGCCGAGCTCACTCACGTATGGCTGCAGCTGTGCAGCAGAGGAGAGAAGAGGCGATGCCTGGCAGCGGGCGCCCAACCGGAAGAGCTGAGTGTTGGCGCTCGGCCGAGGAGAGCAGCAGGCTGTCTTGCCTGCTTGGCCCCTCTTCCGAGAAGCGCTCCGGCTGCTATTCCACTTCCTCCTTCTTTGTCGGATCGGCAGCGGCTGCTCGTCTTTTCAATCCGGTAAACGCCAGGAGCCGTCCGATGGATGCACACTGCAGTCGCTCGGTCGGTCGCTGATGGCCGACACAGCCTTCCGCCCTCAGCTGCTCTCAGCAGCAGCCGGCCAACTAACTAGGTGCTCTTGCCTTAGCCAATCTCGAGCACCCGCTGTCACTGCTATGCGATTTCCTCCTCCTGCTAGCAGCCTCCGGGTGCTACTGACACCGACAAGGCTAACCGGAACCGTGCCGGCTGCAGGCAGGCAGGCAGGCAGGCAGGGCTGCGGCGACCCGGCCGGCAGACGAAAAAAACATCGGCCAGCATTGGCTTAAAATAGTTTGGCTACCCTGCCCCACCTCTTCACCGGCATCGCATCAACGAGTCCAGGCCGGCTGCCTCGGCATGTGGAAGCAGTCCACCCCCACAGACGTCGAATGACGTCAGAGCAAGGTCAAGGCCAGAAAATGTCCTAGCCGTCCTTTCACCTCAGCACGGCAGCCTCTTTGACTGCAGCTTGCAGCAGCTTCTAACGGTAACCCGGCTAATGATCTCGGCCTGCAGCCCTTGGGGCTCGAATTGCACGGTGACACGGCAGCAGCTATGTATACAGGTGCCCAGCTTCTGGCAAGGCAAGCGAGCTGATCCAAGTCCAGCAAGTCCGCCGGCTGTACGGCCTTCCCTGTACGACCGGCTGCTCAAGGCGACTCGGCGAACGGATACAGCAGCAGCTGCTCATTTCGGCGGCTTCTTATGACGCTTGATAATGCAGTGCGCTACGAACGCTTTGCGCTCACACGACACCAGAATGCTAGACTAGCGGCTGCAACCGCCTCGCCCCTTGCTGGATGGCCAGATGCGAGTGCTGCGTAGCAGTGACCCCTCATTTGAACGACCACTCCTCCTAGCAGCAGATTACAGCATCAGACACGATGAGCAGTCAGTCATGGGAAGGTAGCAATTCCGCTTATAATAATAATAATAATAATAATAATAATAATAATGCACTTGATAAAGCGCCCTCAGAGAACTTAATCTCTTTCTATGCGCTTTACATTTACTACAAAGGGAAATGCAATTGAATGGTAAGTAAAATCATGCTTGATAAACAAACAAAATGAATAACATGGTTAGGGGTGACATGCACAGGGTCAGCATGCAAATGTGGTTAGTGGCAGCATGCACAGTGTCAGCACGCATAAGCACATCAAGGATGAATACCAGGGACCCAGTAAATGCTGTCCTAAATAGGTGTGTTTTTAAGTTACTTTTAAGCACAGCCGGTGCAGCAAGGCCACTCATTTTCAAGATTGGTGATCGGGAAATCCCCCGCAACCATTAAGGGCGCCTCGGATTATAAATTTTTAGTGAGTCCGTCTTCCCTGGGAGAAAGAAACACAAAATCAACGGAGAGGTTCCTCTTCAAGGCCTGACTTTTAATAATAATGCTAGCTGATTTAACAGCCTTTTTATAAGGTGACAGAAGAGCCTTTACGGCTATCACTGCCGCTTGTACGATTGACGCTAAAGAATCACCCACCGCAAGCAACCGCCTTACCTACCTAGTGTGCCATCACCGCTACACCAGGCCTGCTAACAGGCCAGGTGTAGCAGTGTGGGCAGGGCTTTGCCATCACTAGCCAGACCGGGGCGGTCTTATCCAATGATTGGGCGGAGGGATCTATGAATGGCCACACGGTAAAGCGATCCTGTCCCGGATGCTCTGGGCTCTTCTCTACTGCTCACCACGGCTTTGATGGGAGAGCCTTTAAAGGTGTGTCATTGCCATCACGTGGTTCCGCCCAGCCGAAGCTCCATCCACCCTATGGGGTGCCCCCCTCCATGCCGGCATGTGACTGTATCCTTGCGTCGGTTTTCACTTCTTGTTTTTCGTCGGCATGTAGCACGCTATACACACACACACACACACATTCTCTCTCTCTCTCTCTCTCTCTCTCTCTCCCCATGCAGCGTGCTTTGGAGCAGCATAGGCGACGGCTACCACACCAGTATGTATGCCTGCCCATGTATTTCACCTGCGATCACATGCGTAATTATACAGCCGTCATTACTACCACCATGTGTCATGTACCAGGGGTCATTGCCATTCGTCATTCCCTTCGCCACGCGACCGCCTCGTGCGAGCCCCTCGTACAGCAGAGCTCTTCGACGAATTCTACACGAACCTGATCAGCCTTGTCGAATCCTGCAATACCATAAGCTACCTTATGCATAAGGAAGGCCAGATAAATTGACAGACCAGGTTGTCATGTACGCCTTCTAGAACACCGTCAGGCCAAAGCTCTTGACTGAGCTGCAGATAACCATCGAGGAAGCTGCGAGTATCTGCCGTTTCCAAAAAGTTACCAGGTAGCCTCAGAGTCACATGCGCGCCCCTCTTCCAACATTAGCCGCAAGCTGATCAACCTCGGGCTGATCATCAGTGGTGATCAAGTGGCTGATCTTGTCGGCACGGAAGTTTCGGACACATATAGCCGGCTGAACTAAAGTGAGGTGAGCCAGTGGCCCACACAAGCCATGGCTGAGGCGTAAGATGGTGTGAGTTTGCTTTACGATTGGCTGCTCGATGATACGATTGGAGGCTCGACTGTGGCTACGGTGCCCAAAGAGATTAATGAGCGACTGAGAGGGAGACAGAGGGGAAAAGGGAGAAAGGGGAAAGAATGAGGGAGGAGAGAGGGAGGAGGAGAGAGGGAGAGATATGAAAGAATGGAGGGGTAAGAGGGGAGTGAGAAGTAGAGGAGAGAGAAGGGAAAGGAGAGAGAGACACACACATTGAGGGGAAGAAAGAGACAGGGTGACAGAAGTAGAGGGAGGGGAGAGAGAGGGGGACAGAGGGGTAGAGAGAGAGAGAGAGAGAGAGAGAGAGAGAGAGAGAGAGAGAGAGAGAGAGAGAGAGAGAGAGAGAGAGAGAGAGAGACAGAGACAGAGACAGAGACAGAGACAGAGACAGAGACAGAGACAGAGAGACAGAGAGAGAGAGACAGAGAGAGAGAGAGAGAGAGAGAGAGAGAGAGAGAGAGACAGAGAGAGAGACAGAGAGAGAGACACAGAGAGAGACAGAGAGAGAGAGAGAGAGAGAGAGAGAGAGAGAGAGAGAGAGAGAGAGAGAGAGAGAGAGAGAGAGAGAGAGAGAGACAGAGACAGAGACAGAGAGTGAGACAGAGACAGAGAGAGACAGAGACAGAGAGAGACAGAGAAGAGAGAGAGGTGAGAGATAGAAGGGAGAGGGAGAGAGGCATGTATATAGACAGAAACAGACAGACAGGCGGACGGACTGACGGACGAAGCATGGTAAACCACAGCAATAAACAATCAGGGGCGGAACCTAGCTCTGGTGCAGTGAGGTTAGCTGGCACGGCACACCATTACACTTCCTGCCAGCAAGCCTTCCCTGACACCACTTCAGGCTGGCTGGCAGAGAAAGAGAGAATGAACAGATAGCGTCAGAACTACATTTACACCACAGCTGTGTCTTCCAATACGAAATACATTGTGAGCCCTATTGTCATTGCGAAATTCGATGTTGCACGGTTCGGTGGCCTTGAACTCGACCAGTCAGGCGCACGCACAGCAAGTTTGGTTTTATCCTCCTGCGCATACAGACTGCTCGCTCGTCGTGTAAAACGTTCGTGTACACTCACCTCCATTTCTTCGGCATAGTCCTCGCTCAGTCGCATCGCCAGAGGCGATGCGCCTGCGGCCTGTGCAGCAGCCGCGTCATGGGGCCTCTCGTGATACCAGCTCGTCGAACGACGAGCGCTGCTAGGGAGAGATGCTGACGACAGGGTTCGACCGACGACCGACACGGCTTTCGAGATCTGAAAAAGGAACAAAGCTGAGTGGTGCCACATCCATCAGGTCATCAGGTGTGCGCAGCCGTCGCAGCCCTACGGACAGTCGGCCATGTTTCGTGGGTTTCTCGCAGGCTGGGAGCATCTGGAAATCCGAATCCCATCGCCTGCTAAGCTGCACGACGTCGCGACGATGGCGGCATGCCACAGCGCTGCTGCTGATGCTGCTACATTTGCTGACCACAGTCGTCATTCGAGGCGGCTGTGGGCAGCAACACCGGCAGAGCAGCCGATGCTTGGTGGGTGGGGTGGGGTGGGGGGTCAGACAGCGGAAAAGTAGAGAACGACGGCAAAAAATGATGCGCTAGGTGCAGCTAAGATAATCCTCTCAGTCGCCTGGTGACGTCGACAACTACGTGAGTGACACGCCATGCATGGGAAGTCAGGGAAGCCTTCAGCAGAGCAGGTGAGCGATCCGTTCGACGACCAGCAGTCGGCGAGAGAGAGATCGCTCGTCGACTGCTGGGCAACAGAGCAAGCCGACGAGCATGATGTGAAGCTCGGATGCTCCTCAAAATCGCAATCAGCCCAACACCACAACCCACTCACAGTAACGAGCAACTAACCAGGACTTTTTTTTCTATCTTATTTCAAAACTGAGACGTCTCCCGAGAAGTCGGCCAAGGAAAATACCGCACGAGCGCCGAGCTCTAAATTTCCCCTAAATATCGTCCTATTATCGAGCCATCTGCTGCTGTTCTCTCCCTTTGTCCCCCCCCCCCCCCCCCCCCCCCCCGCAGAGCCAGCTCTCAACTGGTCGAAGGAAGGAGGGGGAAGGGAACTCAGCAGAAAGTGGAAAGGGCAAGCAAGCGCATGTTCACTAGTTCATCCATGCAAGTCGTACGCAGCTGTGAGATTCTACCTACAGGTAAGTCAACATTCCTGGGTGGTTTGTAATTTCCTCACAGCAGCGCCGAGTTTGGAGTGACTACCCCTGTAACCATTCTGGAAGTTACATGCTAGGATTGAGTTTTTGTATGGAGGAATTTTATTAGTCTTGTCACACTCACACGTGTAAGTGCATTCGATAGGATCAGCAGCACAGGAGTCTGGATGGAAGTTGCAAACTTCTAGTATGTGGCATTGTTTTTTTAATGAGACCTACAAACAGCCTTTTCTGAATGATGCAGCAACAAGTTCGTAGGCTAGTGACACATTTATGCTGTAATGCATGCAATGCAGAAGCAAATCTATGCATTTCAGATGTGTGAACATGCATGTTCAGATGTGGTACAGGCCTAGAGGGCCATGCATCTTTGTAGACTCAGAGATGAACTTCGAGATGAGGTTGCTGAAGGTGCTTGAAGCAATGACTGGAGGGCGGATTCCGGGGGAAGGAGGAGATGCTACATTGAGGATAAACTTTCGGATTGAATCTGCCGACAAATAAGCCGATAAAAAAGAATCACGGCCAGGTCACACTAAGGATCACGAGGTAAGGTGCTCACTTGGAATTTATAAAGGAAATTGATGGTTAACATCACTAGAAATTCTAAGGGTGGATTGCTATGACCTTCAGTAGTCCTTATATGCCAATCAGTCCTAGACTTTAAGTCCTCATCTTTTGCTAGTTTTCTTTTGCTTTTGCTCACAAGCCCTAGCTAATTTAATGTCTGCAGTAAACTGTAGGCTCGTCTGGGCAAGGGCATAAGGTGTGCTTTGCCAGAGGAAAAACTTCATCTAGAACGTCGGCTAGTGTCGTAATACAAAATACTAGCTGATTTAACAGCCTCGTTTGTATGGAGACAGAAGAGCTTTTACGGCTATCACCACCTCTTGCAGCAGCGGCAACAAAGGATTGCTCACCGCAGGATTCGAACCCACAATCAAGTGACCGAGGTCATGAAAAGCACCCGCCTTACCTATAGTGTGCCATAATGGCCGTAGTGTAGCATTCCACCAATGAGGGCAGGTCGGGTGAAGGATTGAGCTGAAGGGACGAGTGAGATTTGTATGGACAGCAACAATGGCAAGGCTGTGCAAGTTAAGCAATTCGCAGATGATTTCTGATGCTAGAAGGGACACACTTCAGGCCTGAAGAGGTTCGCAAGGGGTGAGATGCGCAGAATTTCATATTGATAAGAGCTTGCAGTGCACTATCGAGAGAGGGAGGGAGGGAGAGAGAAAGAGAGAGAGAGGGAGGGGGAGAGAGGGAGGGAGAGAGAGAGAAAGAGGGAGAGACAGAGAGAGAGAGAGAGGGAGGGAGAGAGAGAGAGAGAGAGAGAGAGAGAGAGAGAGAGAGAGAGAGAAAGAGAGAGAGAGAGAGAGAGAGAGAAAGAGAGAGGGAGGGGGAGAGAGAGGGAGGGAGAGACAGAGACAGAGAGAGCAATTGATCGAATGAGAATGATCCTTGTTGTATGGGGGCCTATGCACATCGGTCGAAAGAGAAAGTGCATCAGCCGACGTATAGAAATTGGCTTACAAAGGTAATCTAAATTAATGTTAAAACCATTCAGTATGAGGATGAGATGAGTAATGTTACATAGAAGCAAAACTAGATCAGGAAAATTAAAAATAAAGAAGGCCTTTGTACCTTTGAGGTGATGGATTACTACCACCATGAATACCTTGCTGTTAACTGCATAGGGTAGAAGAGAATCAAGAAGACTGCTATATGGCTTGCAATGGGCAGGAAAGACTGGCTATAGCTAATGCATCACTAGTTCTTGTTGACTTCGGGGTATGGAGGAAAGTGACTAGTAATGGTGACGTCGATTATGGCCAGGCAGTTTGTTAGTCGCTACGTCCCTTCAAAAACCTCGGGTCGCATGATTCCTTTGCAGCCAATGTCAAGTGCCTAGAAACAGATTAAGTTCTCTGAAGGTGCTATACAAATGTATTACAATTTTTATTATTATTATTATTACTCAACCTCCCCCCCCCATTCCCAGTCATCCCGTGGATGCATTTTCAGCCAGCATTTCGATGCTAGGCACTCTGAGCTTTCCAGTAGATCACTAAATATATTTATAAAAGCGTTATGAAGGCAGGATTTTATTTGCAGGAATGGTGCCTTTCTTCCCCAACTAAACCTGGTTAGCCTCGTGTAAGGCTTTGAAAGATTTGGCCGCCGTGTGTCGGTAGGTATCGCCTGCTACACACGCTTTCCTGGAACGGCTTCCCTAGGTTTGTGTGGGATAGATAAGCCTGTCATTTGCACGGTGGCACTCGGGTGAGGTGTAAGCAATTTTCAAAGTTTTTTTCTTTTGCATGCAAAAACTCCCTGCCAGCCTAAGTGAGCTTGTCTGGCGTTACCTCCTGTCCGTGGCCGTGAAACAGGGCGACGGATTTGGTGCAATTGGTGGATTTGGCAAACGAAGGATTTAGGGACTCGTCGATAAGATTGTAAAATGCGGTCGAAAAATGAATAACACAAAAAAAAAGCTATGAAAGCACGCAAAACTTGATCAAGACGTCTCTCCTAGTGTTACCGGCGGCTACCCATAACTTCTGCTTACTTCCTCTTCTACTTTGCTAGTCTTTCTCTTCGGGAGGTATGTAAATAAACGTATCAGAGCCCCTGCAGTGGCATGCAACAGATCCTTCAGACTCCGTTTTCATCGAGCAAATTACCAAACTCGGCCGCTGCGAAGCGAGCGAGGGAAAAAGCCGGGTTTTTTCAGCACCGTCAACAAACGGCTGCGGCCGTAATGTTATAGGCTGCTACTACAGCTCTGCTGCTGCTGCTGCTGCCATCGGGCCAGCTGCCGTTCATGGTGCCGCAAGGTCTCTGAAGGAGAGGCCATTTGAGAACGAAGCTTTGAGGTACGAGTGCGGCAGTAATACTGCCTTCAGGTTGTCCCACCCATAACCGGACTCGCAAGCTCCACCTGTCGCCCAATGAGCGACCTTCACGAAAACACGTGACTCGTAGCAGCCGGGGCCATGCCGGGAGACTCGAAGCACCGAAGCTCTAGAAGTGAGCAGGCTGGAAAAAGCAGTGCAGCATCGACACGCCAGTTAAGCTGCAAAGACAGCCACCTGCGAAGTGGCGAGCACAAGCGGCGGCGGCGCTGGCCGCAGTACTACTGCTGGCTACTGCTACTGCTACTGCGGCCGCAGCACTACTGCGGCCGCAGCTATCAAAGGGGCGATCGAAGCGAGGGCCATAGCGCCGGCCGGCGGCCCATACGTTGCTCGACGGCGGCGGCACGCTGCTCTTCCGGTACGGACTCTCGCCGGCGTTCCACGAGTCCTGCGAGACGCGTGGCACTTTCATGCTCGCCGACATTCCGAGGCTGGCGATGCGGCGCTTTGGCACTTCGTCGCGACCTGTAAGAGTGCCGACCATGTGAGCGAGCGTTACCGTTAGCAACACGTACCGGGCGTCGTGAACAGAAAGGACGTCGGCCAAGTAGCAAGCGACACGTGACCAACGCAGCCAGCCAGCATTGTGCTCAGCTGTTCATTGCCGACGGCAGACGAGAAGCTGCTGCCAAAGGACAGGGATGCCAGCCTCAAGTGTGATAAAAGCTTGCCAGCGATCTCGGTAAAACGGCGCGAAAATTCGCAAGCAGCTCGCAGGATGAAGCCGGCTGGAGAGGAGGGTAGAGAGAGAGACATATAGAAACAGGCAGTCCTGTGGAGTTCCAGACTCCAGTTCCAGTTCCAGAGATGCATTGCATTGCGTTATTTTACTCTTGCTTCAGTTATTATCAAATTCCTTCGATAAATGCACTCAGGCAACTCTGGCAGCCGTTAATTGTTACTTGCTCTAACCATCACATCATGGGAGTCCTTACCAATGGACATGCGGATGCGGTCTCTGCTCTCCCACGAACGACCAGCTTGCTGAGTGGCGCCCCTCACAACCGGCTGCATCATCCCTGCCGGAAACCTCGGTCAAGTATATACGAAGTCTGTTCGGACAAACTAATGCCACAGCTGAGGATAAAGCCAGCAGGCACATAGACTGGCTGATCGGCCAGTTAGCCAGGCATTCCCCAGCCAACACCGTATTTAGCCTGTGTGCATGATCGCCTCACCGGTAGGCCCAGATCCTAGCCGGTGATGATGTGACCCCCCTGACGACTGAACTCGGCCGACGGACAGAAACACACAGGCCGCGGGAGGCAAACGTAGCTCCCCTTTCCTGTCGCCTCCCCTGCTTGGTCTTCTGCCGGCTTTCCTTCGACAAAGGAAGAGATTAAAGGTCGTGCCGCCGATGTCGAGAGTTGCACTGAAGTCTTCGCTACCGAAGGATTCTCTGGATTCTAACGGCTATCGCGTTCAAGCAATCAGAGGCGAAACGTGCCTGTGCCCGGTTCGATCGGTGCTCCGAGCGTGAGCAGCTGCAGCAGCTGCTTGCCCTCAGCGGCTTAGCACTTTGTCTGATCCATCGAGCATGCAATTCTCAAGCAGCCCCGATTGCCACAACAAAGCTGCCTGATGATGCCGGTGGTGCTACAGAGTAGGTACCTACCCAGTGGATTTCCGGTAGACGATCGCCTCGAACCAAGGCTATTCGAAACAGGCACGCGATGCAATCAGGCTGCACGTGCTCTTGTCACTAGCTCCTGCATCCGGCAAGCCGCACCAGTCGGCGCCAGAGAGCAGGGAATGAGCGCAGGGATGCAATGAGCACGTGGCAACACAAAGGTAACAGACGCCCGCTTTGCATTGACGGGCCACATTTGCAGAGACAACTGACCCTGTTAGACATGAACGTAGTGATGTGTATTAAAACAAAGCCCAAGGAAAACAACTGAAAACAAAGACGTAGCCAGGCCTGGGCCACCAGTGCTACAAGCTGCCAAAGGCGGAGGAGGAGCTGATTTACTGGCCTCGAGCTCCGGACACGAGCTTTCCTTTGTGATGCTGCTGCTGCAAGAACGGATGAACACTCGCTTGTGCAACAGCATCAGAATAAGAGGAATCAAAAGGTTGATGGAAAGATGGGGAGGTGGTGAGAGGGGACTGCACCATTACTAAAGAGTGAGTGAAATGGGGAGAGCCAGAGAGAGAGAGAGAGAGAGAGAGAGAGAGAGAGAGAGAGAGAGAGAGAGAGAGAGAGAGAGAGAGAGGGAGAGAGCAAGATAGAGAGAGAGCGAGAGAGAGAGAGAGAGAGCGAGAGAGAGAGAGAGGAGAGAGAGAGGAGAGAGAGAGAGGAGAGAGAGATAAGATGAGAGAGAGAGAGGGAGGAGGAAAGAGGGAGAAGGAAAGTGAGAAAGGAGAGCGAGGGCACGGGTGAGAAAGTGGGGGAATGCAGGGGGACAGAGGAAGGGAGCAGATGGGGGAGGAGGGAGGGAGAGAGAGATGACAGGTGAGAGAGAGAGAGAGGGAGACTCTGAAAATCGTGAGTCACATGCAGGTAAAGCTTCCGGTCCAAAACAAGCTGAGCCTATGACCAGGGCTCGGGAGGGGCTCCATCCTGTGGCCATCTGTGTGGCAGGCGAAGATGCATCCGGTCTCCAGCATGTTGACCTTGGGGCAATATAATTATGCATCAGGCAGTCGACCTCCAGGACAGCCGAGCAAACCAACGTCCTCAACCCATCAGACTGTGGCTCAGCTGCTGTGCCGGGAGAGTTGAAGTGAAAGGAAGTAGCCCAGCAGCCAGTGGAATTGATTGAATATCGCTACCCTCTTCACTGCATTTGCAATCCTTCAGTTGCACCGCAGTGAACCCATGGCTGCTCCTATCCCTATGACCAATCCAGTAAAATATATTAATATAGACATACGAATGAGCACAATAAATTGTACCTCCCAAAGCCTGGAACTCCCTCCCGACCTGTGTCGGAACATCCCCTGACCTGACCACATTTAAAAGGAACCTAAAAACACACCTATTTAGGACAGCATTTAGTGGGTCCCTGTGATTCGTCCTTGATGTGCTTATGCGTGCTGACACTGTGCATGCTGCCACTAACCACATTTGCATGCTGACCCTGTGCATGTCACCCCTAACCATATTATTCATTTCGTTTGTTTTTCAAGCATGATTTTACTTACTATTCAATTGCATTTCACTTTGCAGCAAATGTAAAGCGCATAGAGAGAGATTAAGTTCTCTGAGGGCGCTTTATCAAGTGAATTATTATTATTATTATTATTATTGTTATTATTATTACGACCCCATCCCTCACCAGCCAGAGACGAAATTACGTGCTAATTCCACTTAATGAGCAAACGCCGAGTTGTACGTGTCGAATAAACACCCTGATTTTGTGCTGTAACTTTTCATTACTCTCGGGTCACTAACCCCTACACGAGCATCTTGCTGGTCTTGCTCCCTACATAGATATGTGGCTGGTCAGTCACTCACTCCCCCAGCTGAGTGAGACCAACCCTGGCTCGGTCTCTGAGTGCAGGTGCCCTTGCCGTCGTCATTGCTAGGCGATCTGCCCGAGGCCAGGTCCGAAGCAGGAGCACCAACAACAGGCCTGCCGATGCCGGATGTCGGAGCCATGGTGGCCAGGCCAAGGCTGACAAACGCCGCCGTAAGGTTCTTGCAACTCTCACAGCAGCCCAGCCCGGCCGTGGGTTCGATTCATGCAGCCGGCATTTCATTCTTGTCCACTGCGAGCGGTGGATGGAGAGAGTCCATACCGGCGAAGTCTCTGCTGCTGCTGCACGACTGAGGCAGCAGCATCAGCAGAACGAACCTGCGCTTCTATTTCCCTCCGTTTCACTCTCGCTTGCCTTGTCGGTGCTTTTCACTCAGCCAGCCAGCAGCTGCGCATGCGCGCACACGTGGGCACTCGGCCGCACCCTTGCGACTCTGCACGCCTCTGCAGCAGCAGCAGCAGCTGCGGCTCCTATAGCGATAGCACCAAGCGCGAGCACCGAGCACGTGAGCTGCTTGCCTGTTATTTACCCGTGATTCGCAGCGAAGCGCCTCCCAGGTGAAACGTGTCCGAGACGAGCGACAGCGCCGTGCAGCTGAAGTCGAGGTAGGCGCTGACGTCACCGGTCGACAGACGACGATGCCTCAGCAGTGCATCCAAAGCGTCGCTGGAAGAAAAAGAAGTGCCGAGCTGCCGCCGCCGCGGCCAGCGAGCGGGGCAGCGGCGGACTGGCCGGTGTCACAGTCGGACCGACCAGCCAGTCAGCACGTCAGCCAGAATGCCAACCCCGGGTTCAAATCTCCTCGAGCAGCACAGCCGCTGCATTTCTGCCGGGAAACGCAGGCATTAGCGGCAGGCGCCGGCTTTTCGGAGCTGCCCGTTCGGACTTGCCCGGACGAAAGCTGCTTCCTTTTTCTTGAATCGGTCGCAATGCACGCGAGCGACTGCAGAATGCAGGCAGGCGCTTGTGTGTCACAAAAAAATCGGGCTATATATAGAAGCACACCCCCTTGTCTATGCGACATTGGCGATTCCCGACGACTTCCTGCTGAGCGCCTGATTTGGCAAGGATGAGTCCTCCGCCGGCTTGCTAATCCTCCATCCGTCATATCCGGTGCTGCCTGACTTGCTGGGCAACGATCCCTGCTCAACTTGATCGAGGCCGCTGGCCTCCGTGAGATGAGCAGGTGCAAGCATGCAGTGGCCTCGGCGCTAAACAACTTCGGCCGTGCAGTGACCTTCGACCTTTGACATTGGCATCGGACGGAGGTCTGCTACCTACCGCAAGGCACAGCCACCGTTGTCACGTGCCCAGCAGCAGCATCCAAGGCCGAGCGTGATTGCTTGCCACCCCAGATGCTTTGCACTGACCGCCAGACTTCGCAGCCACGTGACAAGTGGACGAGCCTCACTTGGGCAGTCGATGGATGCAGGGTGGTCGCAGTGGCGAGGACCCGTCGGCAGGGGGTGGCCACTCTGCTTGTCACACGCTCGTCGCAGGCGTGGCGACCTCTTCGCGTGGCGACTTCTGCTCGGCCCCTTCTTGCGGGCTGACGCCTCGAGGTGTAAGCACCGTCGATTTGCCCGTGAAGCAACATGCTCCCTAGCTTTTGCTCACCATGCCGTGGGGGTCGGCTCGCTGCTGTATCGCCACATCGCCGCATTGGCGATACAGCAGCGCCTTGAGCCCTTGAGTCGAGACGAGGAACTCTATAGATCTCTCTAGAACTCTCTAGAGACGTCGATGCAACAACTGCAGCACTCAGAGGCTGGGCTGGCAGAAACTGGGATTTCTAGCGGCCTGCTGTACCTGGCCCTTTCCAGGGTCGTACGATTGAACCTGAGTATGAAGGGGTGGCACAGACGGACTCTCATCTTTCAGGGAATCCATTGCCCCCGCTGGAGGCCCGAGGTAGTGCTTCAACAGTCACCAGTGCAACACAAAACCGACCAGCTTTTCCGCTTGGCTTGCAGATGTAAACATCCGCTCAGGCACGAGCGAGCAGCAGCAGCACTAGCGGCAGCAACAGGCGCCGAAATACAGCTGCATTTACACTGTCGACTTTTCTCCGTAGTCGATGCCGATTCTCGCCGATTTGGTTTGGGGCAACTTCGTCCCCTCGCGTCACCGGCATCGCAGGGGAAGCCAGATGAGCCAGCTGTCTTGAAGGAGAAGCTGGTTCTAATTAATTCCACCAATTAAAACCCCGGGCCTCAGTCACACGTGTGCACACACACGTGCGCACACACACACACACACACACCCCCCACGGCCAGAATAACAATAGCCGACGTTCAGTCTCAAGTTAAATTCTGGCGTTCAGAGCTCGGTCCCTGAACATCATGGATGCTTTTGCCTTTTTGCCCGAAAAACCTCGCTCTCTATCTTGCCTCTCCTATCCTTTTCTTTCTATTCTCTTCGCCTACTCGCCTACAGTGATGATGAATGCAGCGGTGCACTCAACTTCTGCAGGTTTTGGCTAGGCGGCTTCCCGGGGAAACCCTCGGTCATACCAGCCTCCCGAATTAGAGCAGGGGACTGTGGGCGGAACAAAGTCGGCCATCAGTGTTTCCTGAATCGGAGTGTCAACGAACTAACTAGGAAGAAAGCCGGCGTCAGCAAGGAGGAAAGATAAATAATAAATCAATAAAATAAAAGCAGCTTAAGCAAGACGCCTACAACGACTGCAAGTCGATGTGCTCTTTGGGCCAAAGTAAGTCTCGTGCTTGTATGCTCAACTAAGAGATGAGGTAAACAATTGAAATTAAAAATCGGCGATTCTTAAGCCTCGTTTACGTAGCAGACGGGGCCATTGAGGCTATTGCCATACTTGCAGCCGTCGATGAAGAATTGCCCTCTGCAAGACGAGCCCACGATCGGGATTGATAGTGAAGAGCAAGCGCCTTAGAAACAGAGAAACGCAACGGTGGTAACAACGCTTGGTCGGTGGCGTGCAAATTGTATACGGCGGAGTCGCCGGCAGCGCCAGCTGAGCTTGCATGCATTCTCCGGGTCAGCAGTCGGCTCCACATGTGACATGGATACGTAGTAACGCACAGTGCACAGCACAGAGGCGCTTGCAGGCTTGCAGCCGGCACAACTCGACCTGTCTCTACTTCGAAAATTTGTCTCTACTTCGAAAATTGCACAGCTAGCAGCCCGAAGTGAAGATGATTGGCAAAAGGCTGCTACGGCTGGCTGGCGTAGCATGAAATGCGGACGGGCGCTGGTTTGTTCGCCCATGCCCACACTAGCTAGCATATGTGATGCCCGTGCAGCTGATCAGCTATGAAGAACAACTTTATCTCGGTGAATCGGGCAAGGTGCTCGTGAAATGTACACGAGCCTGATTGCTTGTGGACACTTTCGACCACAATTAATCAGTGGCAAAGTCGGAGGAGGTAACACTGTTTATTCTGTACCATGATTAACTAGCTGTGGCAACCTAAATCCAAGCTAATCCTTTACAGTTGGTGCATAACTGAGCATGCAGGCTTGTCTGTCGTGAACGACACAGTTGCCATATCACACCACTTCTCATCGACCTGCATTGGCCTCCCAATCAAGGAGCAAATCGACTTCAAGGTTCTGTCGCTCACTTTTATGTCCCTCGATTCTCTAGCTCCAGCCTATCACAACTGCTGCATCCCAATCAGGCAAAAACATCGGCATCGTAATAAGTAGTGCTCTTCTGATTCCAGTCGTTTTGCCGCTGCCCCACTGCAAGTCCTCTGGAGACGGCTTTGAGTGCTTTTAATTCGATTTCTCCCAAAGCCTAGAGCACACTCTCTACTGACATAACGACACCCACTGACTTGCCGATTATAAAAAAAGAGCCTGAAAGAGCCTGAAACTTTCTGCTCCTGCACACGTGCGTTTGCTGCTCCGAGGGTGCAGCTATACAAATGTCTTACCTATGTCCAAGCGATGGTAGCGAGAATCATTGGCCTCACTTTTGGCGACAACATGTTGACCGCTGGCGACCAAGCACCTCTGCCTGTGTTTTGGGCAATACGAGCTTACAATGCTAAGCGCATGCCGCCGTCACTAAAGCCATGCGCTAACTACGAAGTAAAAAGATGACCAAACGTGGCAGTCGATCGGCTGCAGGAAGAGGCGAGCAGACGGCAACTCTGCCACTGGTGCTCCTACTTGATAGGAATAAATTAATTGACGAATCACGGAATCCGCAGCCAGGCCTGGCGGCAAGATTGCGGTATAGTGCCGCCGACAAGATCCGCGTCTTGAGCCGGTCAGCATTAAAGCAGTCTTGAGCTTACGGCTCGGCTGCAGGCTCATCGGGTCACATTGTAAATATATAATCGATTTGTATAGCGCCCTCAGAGGACTCGAGCTCTATTCAGGCCCTTAACACGCGCCAGCCACTGGGCTCGAGCCCACGACCTCGGTCATCAAATACGTTCAACTCTTGACCTTGGCTCGAGGCGACGGTGCGAGACCAGAAGCCGAGCTGCTTCCTACTAAGCGGCCACTAAGCCTCCCACCTTTCCCTCAGGCTCCTCTGAGGGAAAGCAGTACATTGGTCATATCTCCAGGCCCAGAGTTTGCATCACCTAGACATGCTCCTAGGACTGACTGACGACACTACCAACGATCTCTTGCGGCCTTTTTTTTACTTGCAGCACCACAGAAGTGCCCCCCCCCCACGCCGGCCAGTGTAGACGGTGCAATAATGCACACGCCAATTAAAAAAAGGGACACGAGCACGAGCACTTGCAAATGCAGCATCGTTTGCCCTCCACTCAGCTCTCTCAGAGACCAGAGCATGGCCTACGGAAGTCCTCGCGTTGGCTGCCAATGCTGATTGGCTATCACGATACAATTCTGCCACGAGTCGAGGGCATGCAAAACCCTGCGCGACAGGGAGCTAGAGCCGAACCACGTAGCATCTCTCTTACCCAAGCGATATCCCCTTCGATGCAGGTAGCAGTATGTTTTCGGTCTCCTTGGTGACTTCGAACCTCACCGAGAAGGTGTCCTTTTTAACTGACTACAAAAAAAACATTAACTGAGCATGCATTTGCCCGCAGTCACTCTTGAAAGACAGCAGCTGCTGCTGCTGCTGCTGCTTCAGCACTTCTATCAAGTGGCTGAGCGCCGCTCGCCACTAGCCCGGCATCTACGCTGCACTCTCTATCAGTGCACTATCTATCTAGTGCAGCGTGAGCGCGCACTTTCTGCATTCGTGTGCCGATGGCCGGTGACAAGGAGAGCGCGAAAACGCGCAGCCGATGAGTTCCCTTCTCGAGCTCAACCCTCGCTGTGCGAGCAGTCGTCGGGCACTCGTGTTTCGCCGTGCTGCCTCGCCAACCCCCAAGCAGCAACAGCAGCAGCAACAGCAGCAGCGGCGACCTAGCAGCCGCCTAGCAGCAGCAGCAGCAGTTGGTCATGGCCGTGGTGCTACTAGACGGAGGAGCAAAGGCGATGCGAGCGTAATGAGCACGCGCACGACACAGCAGTAGTGGCGGGGTGAGCGAATCGAGCGAGGGCACTAGCTTTGACACCGAGTGAACAGACATGTCCACGCTCTCGAACGGGCAATGCATCGCCGGCTGCTACAACTGCATCCCTATCTCTGCTGAAGAAAAAGAACACCGACACGGTTTGTCGGTGGGTGGAGTTGAACTCTATCGCTGTTGGCTAGCGTATAATCGCTGTCAAATCCCAATATAGAGTTAAAGCGATCGCTGGTCTTATCACATGCCACTGCCTCCATTAGCACAGCAGTACTGGCGACAAAATTGCCCCACCGCCGTTGACCAGCACTGTGCCGCGGCCCCTCTGCAGAACAACAGACAAACGTCTAGCTACTGCGCCGGCTGCTTCAGCTGCTGCTCTTGCCACTTCCGCTTCTGCTGCTGCTGCTGCTGGCAGCTGTAGCACGACAGGATGTAGCAGATCCAGCTGGGACCAGCCAAGCCAGTGTACAGCTGGCCAATAACATTTCCTAAACTCTCCAAGGACCACAAGTTCAGACAAGTTCAGCCTGCAACTACTCGTGCAAAACAGCCTTAGCACCAGTTTGATTTGGAGCCTCAACTAGAAGCCTTGCAGGTCGGTTACCAATCCCAATCCTTTTCAAGTGCTAGCAGAATGGTCAGATTGCAAACAGCATGCTTGCATGCATGCACAGCCATACCTAGCGCTGGGGGAACTGGACAAACACGAATAGCACTCTGTTGCAGACACCAAGAAGGCTATCACACAGACAGACTCATTCGGGCCGCAAAGTGCATGCGCACGGCCCCACCCCATGGGGACACTGCAATGTGCGCCAGCGGGGGAGAGAGAGATTGAGAGAGATTGAGAGAGAGTGAGAGAGATTCGAGAGTCGAGAATCACGCCAAGAGCTAACAGGAGCACCCGCCCAAGGGGAAAAACAGACACACTCGGCTTCTCTGGAGAACTGGACCCTCGTGTCAGACAGGAGAGCCAATCGTGCCATGGGCAGTAGATCCTGGACTGCGCTCATGCTGCAGTGCTGCTGCAGCGCGAGCGCAATGTGGCAGCGCAGCTCTACCGCCGCAGTCCCAGGAATGCTGCGCTGAAGGCGCCGGCACTGGCAGTAAGTGGGCACTGGCAGCAGCAGCAGGGGGATGCGAGCTGCCACTGGGCAGTTTGCTGTTTGGTACCTTCCCCAGCCTCGTGGCTGCCAGCATCCGGCAGTTGGCAGCCTCGGCCTCGCTGGTGAGGCTGTACTTTCCTTGCATCCTGTCCAGCATTCTCCGAGTTAGCCGGTTGGCCTGGGGATGCTGCCGACAGCTGGTCGGTCGGTGGCAGCGTGGAGGAACACGACGGCCCACAGCTTTCTGCAGCTTAGGCAGCCGACACAGACGAGGCACTGGTAGATATCCGCTGCCCAAGCCTTTGCTGCCAGTGGCTGCGGCGATTGCCCGAGGGCCCGCCCATCAAGCGCGTGTCCGACTTGCCCAGCCTTCTCTGTGCCTCTAGCAATCGCTCTGCTGCCCCGCTGGGTGGCACCGCCCGGCCGCTAGGCGGCACCACAGTGGCTGCAGACTCACGCAGCAGCTGTGCCGCGCCGGCCGTTAGGCTGCGGCCGTGAAGAAGCTAAGCGCCGGTTCCACTACATTCAAGTCTGCACGCTGCTTCAGCCCCTCCCCTCCGGTGAGGCAGCGTCTGCTCGAGCGAGCTTAAGCTGCGGCCGGCTGCTCTGCACCTGCGCTCGCAGCAGCTGCTGTCACGTCGCAGCAGCTGCTGCCGGTAGCCACTAGCAGCGGCCGAGTGAACAGCAGCCGAGATCGCTGACGCAGCGCGGCACCGGGCGCAGCCGATGCAGTACTGGGTGCCACGGCCGAAGCTGCAGCCGCCCTGGGCAGAGCGGGCTGAGGCAGAGGCTTGAGCACCGAAATGCACCCACCCACCCGTGCTTAATTTGCTTCAGTAGGTCAGTCACTCTAAATCTCTATGGACCCTTACACCTGGGAGGAGACGGCCTCTGAGTAGCCTCCGAGCAGCAGCAGGGCTGGGAATAGCTGCCTGCCACCAGCCCCAGCATACCTAGCCTGCCGTGCAGCCCTGCCATGGCCAGCTCACAGCTGCCACCTCCGGCAACATTGCTCGGGCGTTCATTGACATGATTGCTGCTTGCAGACCCTCCGGGAAATACTATGACTCAGGCGAGTAATGCAGGCGTGAAGCCACGTGAAGCCAGCACCAGTAGCAGCAGTAGCAGCAACAAAAGTTGTACCGGTAGCAGCTGCAGTGGAGGTAGTGCAGCAGCGTCAGTAGCAGCAGTAGTAGCAGAATAGCAGCAGCAGCAGTAACTATCCTAGCAGCAGCAGTAACTACAGTAGCAGCAGCAGTAGCTATAGTAGCAGCAGCTGCTGCAGCACGACAATACAGACAGCTTTGGCAGAAGGAGGGCGATGGTGCCTGCCGATCGCCCAGCTGCCACGATCAGCCACTGGCTGCTGCACACACACACTCCCACTGTCATCACCCAGGCAGGCAGGCAGGCTGGCTGGCAGGCTGGCTTCTAGGGGGCGGCATCTGAGCAGTTGAAGCACCACCCATCTCTCTGGGTGCCAAGGCTGGAAGTGGATGGCTCGCTTAAAGGCCTAGGGGCTGGGCGAGCCTTGCGCCCACAGCTGCTTTCACATCTGCGCCCTTTCTTCTTCCATATCTCTCTGTCTCTCTCTGTATCTCTCTCGGTCTCTGTCTGTCTGTCTGTCTGTCTGTCTGTCTCTCTCTCCCTCTCTCTCTCTCTCTCTCTCTCTCTCTCTCTCTCTCTCTCTCTCTCTCTCTCTCTCTCTCTATGTCTCTCTCTGTCTCTGTCTGTCTCTCTCTCTATCTCGTCTCTTTCTCTCGCTTTGGGCTTCCACTTTGGGCCCTTGGCAAAGTAAGGTGGCGGGAGCACGCGGGAGGCTGGTGACAGGCAGGCCTGACCCTGATGCTGCGATATATGCAAGCAGCCAGTCAGCGATGAGAAGGAAAGCATCTCTCGGCTCGCCAGGCACAACTCGCCCACCGATGTGGAGTCGGCTATAGCTAGGCGAATGCTGCTGCTGTGCCGCTGCAGTGCCGCTGTTCGTGCTGGAGCTATGCCACTGCTATCTCTTGGGCACCTATGTTAATGCTTTCCCAGAATAGCCAATGCCAATGGCGCTTGAAAATAGCTGCACAAGGTCATCGCTCTCTCTAAACTCCAGCTCCCATGGCAACGCCAACGGTCATAGCACAGTGGCTGCCGGTGGACACCACCGTGCGATAGCTGCAGGCACTCCTACCGCTCACGCCCTCTCGATGAGGCAATCTCTGCCGATCGACCCCTGCATTGGCAGAAGCAGAGAGTGTGGGCACTTTGTAACACGCTAAAGCAGCGAAGTGGAGGCTGAGCAGGCTGAGGCTGAGCTCCAGGCTGAGCTCCAGGCTCCTCCGCTGAGCTGATCCGCTGATCTGATGACCTCTGAGCTGATCGATTGGGGTAGATGCACGAAAATCGACTCGTTCCCACAATCGATCACGGACAGACATTCGTTTGCTCACAGGAAATAATGGCTGGCGTGCACAAAACTGCCGGAGACGGCTGCGCCGATTAAGCCTAGGATTCGACTGTCTCAGCCAGCATTTGCCAAGTGGGTGCCGGTCGACAAGGTTCACATCGTCCCTACACGGGCTTGCTTTGGAACTAGTGGGATCCGCAAGCAGTCCATGTTTAAAACCATCTTCCCAGAGCTACCGGTTAGGTGCCAGCCAAAACATGGTGCCCAGAGTGGCTCCTACGGTGGACATGTGCTGCTTATATACAGAATATAACATATATAAATGCTTCTGTGTCGGAAACCTATGCAAGCGCTTTAGCAAGCTCTTATAGCAACGGCTCTTATATATATATATATATATATATATATATATATATATATATATATATATATATATATATATATATATATATATATATATAGATATATATATAGAGAGAGAGAGAGAGAGAGAGAGAGAGAGAGAGAGAGAGAGAGAGAGAGACCCTAGATGGCCAGGAATAAGCTAAAGAACGGCTGGCCACTTTGACCTTTCTCCAGAGGCGACCAATCACAGTAAAGTTGAAGGGGTGTGTCAGGCAGCTAAGCCACCTAACACGCCCTTCAGGCCAAACCATAGCTGGTTGCCCCAGGATCTTGAGAGGCATCAGATTGTCGTGACATCAAGGTCATCACACTATCTGTCATGCTTGGCCAGCAGCTGTGGCATTCCTTACTTTTATAAGCTGCTGCATGCCTTGGAATAATGGCTGTGTGACCTCATATACAGCCTAGCTGGGTGGCAAGGCATGGGCACAGTAAAGAGCCACAGGTAACAAGGCCTGGTCTCATGCTGCACGTCGGCAGGGCCTCGGGATGGGGGCTGCACCATGCTAACAGATCAAAGCCATCTTTAGAGCAGGAGCTGCAGCTGTCCTCACTTCATCACCGGCATGCTGCAGATTCTTTGCCCAGCGACTGGCCTATCGGTCTTGGCCAACCATGAAACAACCGAACTTCAAATCGGCAACTCCGTAGCCGTGCATGTTGCCTCTCTTTTCGGAGAGTATTCGGCAGATCACCGGCTCAGAATAATGAAGTCGCATGCGCGACTGCTGTCAAGAGATCGTTTTTGGAATCAACAGTGCTCACAGAAGAGCTCGGGACCGAGGCTGATCTCTTCCTCTTTGCTGTACACAGACGACGACCAGTCCAATGCAGAGACAGAGAACAATCGGCTCATTGAGAGGCCACACACGTGGGATCCAACAGAGCAGATGACTGCTGGTGACCAACCGATCTGCCCGGCTGCCCTCTCTAGCTGCTGCAGTCTCCGAAGGCTGCAGCAGTAAACAAAGCCATGCCATCGGTACATGTAACCCGAACGAATCCTGCCTGGCTCGTATCCGGACCGAAACTCAGGGAGGTCGTGGTGGGAGCCGGTGGGAACTGTAGCCCTCGAAAAAAGAGCCTCACGAATGAAAGGAGAACTGCCCAAGAATTGACCGACCCCCACACGAACGCGCGTACGCGCGCGTGCACGCACACGCACGCACACACACACACAGCCATCGATAGATCTTTGTAAGGTAGCTGGTGCATCAAAAACTAGGGATTTGTCAGAATTGCAGAAATAAATTTAAAAGCTATATCCTGACGTCATTACTCCAATCATAGAAGAAGCTATTAAGATAGGTTGACACGGATCCGGTTGCCTCCCCCCATCTAAGGTAGGTGAGCTGGTCACTTCTTGTCTCCGCACAAGGCATCAGCACATGGATGCATCCAATTTCTACAAAATCCTGCTAAGAAAGCGCCGACTCGATGTCACACCTACCTAGGCACCGGTGGGTAATTAAGGTGGTTGTCCTGCGAGCATATCTTCCAGCTGAGGAGATCTTACTACTGTCCCTGATGAAAATTGTAGGGAAAAGATGGAGAGCGCCGCGCTGGTTTGGCCCAGCTGTTAAAGTACTGGCCGAGATCGTGGGCTCGAGCCCTGTGGCATATGTGAAGTTCCTGAATAGAGACTAAATTCTCTTAGGGCACTATACAAATGAATTATATATATATATATATATATATGTGTGTGTGTGTGTGTGTGTGTGTGTGTGTGTGTGTGTGTGTGTGTGTGTGTGTGTGTGTGTGTGTGTGTGTGTGTGTGTGTGTGTGTGTGTGTGTGTGTGTGTGTGTATGTATTATATATAGAGTGTCATACGGCTGCTATCGTCGGGTGAGGCTGTGGGCCTGGACGCCAAAGCAAGCTACCGGCTGCTGGGCAGGGCATGCATAAAGAAGTTACCTGCAGATGGGCAAAAATTAGAGTAAAGGTAGCCTCGCGTAAAACTGCAGGAGCAAGGTGAGGTTTCCAGAAGTCGCACGACCTTCATCACACACGTGCACGCAGACTCCAGCACGCACACGCGTGGGCAAGCACGCACACACCTACACATGCCATGCATGGCCCAGCATGTCAGGGTAACGCTGCGAACAAGACTGCATGGAAGCCGCAAAATGCACTTTCATAGTTGAAATCGAGCCTTGATATGCTAGAACTCATACAGGCTATGAACCTAAACAATTTTTTTAAGGGTGGCCATGACATTCCAGTAGCTTGTGGTCTGCTTTTGTTGATGCCCGAAGTGACGTCTCGGCTCGGGACTCCGGCTTTTGTTAGGACCTGTTGAGCTGTGGCATTGGAAAGCTGTCAAGGTGAGCTTGACCGACCGGGAAGTCATGCTGCGCCTGCCTTTGGTAAAAGTACATGCATAAGGGACATCCTCAGATAGAATCTGCCAATGACTGTTCACGGAAGATAAGGGACTTATTATATAATTGGTATACTATGTAATTATAATTATATAACTATCATATATACTATATAATTGGTATAATGCATAATTATAACATATACTATATAATTGGTGTGCTAACCAATTAGGTCAGCGAAAGCTCAGGCTCGCCTTTCGAAGCAGTTATTAAGTTTTCTGCGATTTTCACGGATGCAAGCTAGCTCGTGCGTAAATTGCTAGCTGGAATTAAAGGCATGAGAATCATGCATCAAAGCTCAGACATCGGTCGGAGCTTCCGGTACCCTCTGCTCGCGGCCAAATAATTGGGAAACCCCAAAACACCTCCAAAACAGTTGCATCGGTGTTGCAGGTCGCTCGGCAGCTGTCAGCCTCAGCCTATTCACCTCGACTGTGGTCGGTCGGCACCGAGAGCTGATGAATGAGAGGGCTTACGACGGTAACCACAATCACAATCGTAACGATACGCTAGACAACCTGGAGTAAAAGCAATGACGAGGTACCACCTACCAATTACCAGAACAATAAAAGCCTGCAATTCTTGAGCAGCTTCCACCCAGTCTCCTTTCTCCCGTTCCTATCAAACACACTAGAACGAGTTGTGGCAGACCAACTCGACTCTTATATTGAGACCACCTCAAACCTAGCAAGTAAGGTCAAGTCTGTGTTTAGAGCTAATCGCTCCACAGAGTCGGCATTGCTTAGGGTATATAACGAACTTCTCATAAATACAGACATGGGTAAAGTTTCTCTGCTTGTTCTGCTTGATCTTTCACCAGAATTTGATTCTATTGATCACAAAGTCCTTCTTGAGCGGCTTGCATCGCCTCTGGGCATCACTGGCACTGCACTGCAATGGTTCAGGTCCTATCTCAGTGGGAGACTCCAGAGTGTTGTTGTCAACGGACTAAGATCATCCAAGAAACCACTTCAGTTTGGGGTACCTCAGGGGTCTGTGCTCGGTCCGCTTCTTTTCACAGTTTATACTCACCCTCTTGCCGATGTGATCGCCAAGCACAATCTAGGCTTTCCCTTCTATGCAGATGACACTCAACTATACCTTTGCTTGTATCCCTCACAGCCTTCGAGCACATCGAATTCTCCATCCGCCCTTGCTGCATGTATTGATGACATCCGCACATGGATGGCAGCAAACTTTCTTAAATTGAATGATGACAAAAAAAAACCAACTTAATAGTTATAGCCAAACCAAGTGTGATTCAGAAACTGGAAAACCGAGCAATCAAAATCGGCCCTACCACCATATCTCATGTTGAATCTCTGTAATCTTACCAAGGTAAGTAAGTATATCTGCACATCTCTGCAGTACTAACCACAGTAGATCGGAAGTTGGAACTCTCTTTCGATGGCTAGAAGCTTCGAGAATAAATAAATAAATACTAGCTGATTTGTCAGCCTCTTTTTGTATAGCAACAGAAGAGCCTTTACGGCCATCACCATCGCTTGCAGTGGCGATAAAGGATCGCCTACCGCAAGATTCGAACCCACGACATCGGGACCGAGGTCGTGAAAAGCAACCGCCTTACCTAGTGTGCCATCACGGCTCACCAACAACACACCATCGACAGTGATTCGAAACAACTCGCGTTGTGACCACCTGAGAGATCCGATCATGGAATACACGTTCCCACCTGTTTTTTAAAGAAATGAAAGCTCCAATAACCACTAAGGCCTAACACTTTGTAAACTCCGGCAATTAATGTACCTATATAGCGCACACAACGGGCCTTACCCAGGGTCTTTTCGGGAAGGGGTTAGAGGAAGGCTCACACTTGATGATCCCGGTAGAGGGCTTGACTCCTGCAGCAGGCAACTCTTTATGGCCCGGTGCAGGCAGGGGCTACAAGGCTCTTCTGATGCTTTATAACATGCAGATGAGGCTGTTGAATAAGCCGATCTTTACTTTTTAATCTTTATCGATAGGAAATAAGTCTTGCTGCAGACGGGTACCTATCATAATTCCTCATGCAAACATCTGACTCGCAAACATTTGCTTAGGATTACTACAAAATGCTAACGCACTCGTGCCTGCATTTGACCATAAGATAGAGATCGTGTTTGGCAAGCCGACGTCAGCTTGGCTAGATTTGGTAACTCAGCCAAGATACCCTGTTCAGTTCAAGTACTGGCCCAAGCAGGGGAAAGCACTGCAGTGATGAAGTTCAACCATGTTTTGCTGACGCCTTCTGACAACTGGGCTTGGCAATGACAATCGACTGTAGCAGCTGCTTAGGTGCACGCTGAGCCAGGCACCCGCTCACTGAAAATTCGTATTTCGGACCCGCCGGCGTAAAGATATCGTTTTGAAGCCAAGTCAGTGGCCAGAATATCCATGTTTGCTACAACATCGCGCACTGGCAGCTTGAAATACTTGCCTTTCCAACTCGAGGACCTAGCATTGGCAGCTAACTTAAAATATTAAATTAAATTAAAGTTAAATGATTAAATTTTAATCTTTATTTAGTTATTAAATTGTAACTTAAATTTTAATCATTAACTGACATCGTACTACCAAACTTCGGTCATTCTGACAGACAGCGTGTCATTTCGCTGCAGCAGCTGCCAGCTCCATACCCTCTATCTGCAGTCGCAGCCTTGAGCTCAAGGCCCGATGCTCGAGCCATCGTGCCAGATGCAAAGCATATGCAGTCAGCACTCTGCTCTAGTCAACACTTACTCAGCACGCCAGCAGCGCCTCTGAGGACGGGGGGGGGGGGGCAAGGCTGGGGCAGGCCACGGCCCCAGCCTTGCCCACCAGCCCTTCCCTCGCCTCTGACGGTGGCCCTCACTCCGTGTCCCTGCAGCTTGCAGTCAGTCCGTGGCGTACTGAATCCGATGTGCCGAGTTCATCTAATTCTCTTACCAAACCGACAACCGGTATGAGCTATACTGATGCCTCTCTTTAGTCCTAACCTGGATCCAGTCAGCTCAGAGAGGAGAGCAGACCAGTGGGGAGCTCGTGGAGCTGCTGGACTGAGGGACTGGGTCTCACAAACCGGACGGACTGAGGGACCGACGCTCGCAGACCGGATGCAAGCTGGCCCGGTGTCTGAGTCGTCGAGTCGACGAAATCGGTCACCGAGGATACAACTAGACCATTCATCTGGCTATTGGCTGACGATGCTCAAAAGCACACACTGCAAGCAAAGACCCGGCAGACGTCGCTAGTGGTAAACTGGAATGAATTACCGTTCATTTAGTACCCCACCAGTTTAAGCCCCCACCACCCCCTCCCACTCTCCCGTGGAGAATGGGGGACACATACTCATACTGTACCTCGGAGGAAAAGTCAGCCGCAATCCAGTCTACAGTAATGGCCTCCATTCGGACTGCTGCTGTCACCCCAGTTGCTCTGCATACAAAGACTTGTGACGTGACGATAGCTTCGGTGCGTCACGTTTCACTTTTTGCTCTTGCCACGGCACCCTCCAGTATCCTTGGCTACATCGCTCAGTCGGCTCTGTCGTCAGCTCGCCACTGCCCTCCCCCTTGCCACCTCTTTCTCACTTCCTCCTTTTTTAACGAACTCGGTAGGTTGAGCTTGCAATTACAGTTTGATACGGTTCGGACGAATATTCTGTCTACTTACATAAGAGATTACAGAATGGAGGCTTGGCCTTAGCGTCGATGCATAGATTCACTCTCAGCATAGTGCATAATGATGATAATAATGATGATAATAATAATGATAATAATAATAGGTCATTTGTATCGGACCCTAAGAGAACTTAATCTCTATCCAGGCGATGTACAGCTCGCTGTGAAAGAATCAGTGCCCAAGGCTTAGTGACTTGAACGACATCAAGCATGCATGCAATCAAGTTTCATACTTAGGCCCGCATGCAAACATGTAAACACTAATAGATAGCGATAAGTAAGACCTCTGGCTGATAAGATGCGATGAATTATGCAAAGGTGTGCACTTCGAACCAAAAAAAGACAGGTTCACTGGGGCACCGGGTAAGCTGCTAGACGGAGATGCATACATAAATAATGCGATCGTGTATAGCCGTGCTCACACTCATGCCCGTAATCGAGTGCAGCGGGTGCACATCTCAGGGACTCGTCTGGCCTGGCGGCATAGGGGCGTAGCGGCCACACTACACTACACGCTCTGAGATTCTCTGAGTCTGTCTGAGACTCACCGACTCCCTTCACGAGCATCGGATCGATATCGAGATACTCAGTGGCTACATAGGTCACTTCATTCGCTTGCATCAGCTTGCATCCATTCCACCTCCTTGCTCCTCAAGTTCGAGTGCTCCTCCAGTATGCTCTCGAACAAACTCGGTCCACACCATCTAGTCGTCTCGACGCCCCATCCCGCTTAATTGAAATCATAGGATGACCGAGCGCAACCATCAGCGCTCGATCGTTGATCGTTGATTGATCGCTGATCGTTTGCGCCGAAATCAGTAGAGAACAAAGGCAGCTTGAGGGGATCTTTGTTAATCGCGAGTCTTTTGTAAGATGTAAAGATGAAATTTGATGTTTTTAACCTCTGAGAGAACTATCAAGCATTCATAGGCATAATTATTTCTCTGGATTATCGAAGCAAATGCCAAAAGATGTCAATCCGGAGTGAATGCAGCATGGCCGACATGACAGACAAACAGCAACATTGACTTGTTTTTATGCTATATAATTACATAAGAAAATTAATGTCTAGTCTGACTGAGAAAAGCCAACGAAAGGAGCAGCTAATCTGTTGCCCATAGAGGATCTTCAGGCACGAGGAGACTGATACACGTGCAGCAATTAGGCCAGGTATGCAATAGGCAAGCCTTGGCAAGCATTGTGGGTAAGGTTGCGAATTTTGCTCAGCAGCCGTTGATCTAATGGAAGACATCACAGCTCCTGCAGCAAAGGAGACAAATGGTCTGGACATGAATCCGACATCTACCTAAGTTAAAAGGCACGCGAGCGAAACACCTCCAGTACTTGAATGCCCAGCCATATCAGATAGGCCTTTTTCATTTTCCAAGACAGAGATTTACCCAATAACTGCAAATTCTAGATTCTCGGGATACATAAGGATAATCACTCTAAGATCGATTTGCATGTTCAGTAATGCAGCCTGCCATCACAAAATCTGCTTCCCTTTTTTGTGACAAACCATCCGATGCTTGATTTGACCACAGCTTTTGGCAACAACTGACTATTAACACAGTGGCTTTTGTATGACCTAAGCTTAAGGCTTTCCAGGGTTCCAAGCAAAAAAGCCAGGTTCAGACTGTCAACAAACTGCTAAAATGCGCAGTGCTACCATATATATCAAAAAAATTTAAGCGAGCGAGAAAGTCCGTATTTCCCTCTGTCACTCGGCAAGATTGCGCACTCCAGTCACGCTGCAAGTCACGCGGCAAGATGGCGTACTCCAGTAACTCAAGCAGTCCAATCACACAAGATGGCATACCGCTGTCTTCCGTGACAGAACTACTATAACTCAGCGAAGCAAGTCCGCAGGCAGTGAGCTGCTCATTTATAACATAGATAGTAGAGCGGCAAAGGCAACTAGCACTCAAATTGCAAGAACAACGATTAAGGCACTGAATGCTTAGCAAGCACAAGATGTTACATGTCAATTATTTGTGCCATAATTCGAACGATGTGAAGATGATCAAAAATTATGAAGACCCATTCCTTTACACCCTGTGTGAATTGCCTAGAAAAAGACTTAGCTCACTGAGGGTGCTATGCAAATGTCTTATAACTATTGTTACGAAGCTGACCTGCAGTGCACCAGTTGCAGCCTCCTCGTGCTCCTGGGTCCTCTATGGATCATAAAACTAGTTGCTCCATTCCTTCTGTTAAAGACCTTGGAGACAGAAGTTTGAGCTCTGCAGGTCCGAGACTGTCAAATTCACTTCCACAATTCTTATGAAGTGACATCTACTTTCCTGCGGCCGACTGTGGCACATTGTTTCAAGTCGTCCTGAGCTGCTACTTCCATTCTGCTCACTTCCTCGACTCCCTCCGGACCCGGCTACGCATCTCACTTTCTCTTTGTTGAGTGAGATGAAGTCTGTTGGCTACCAAATGCCACTTAGGCTGTGGTATAGGCACTATTGGCACTTCCTCCAAATAACCCCTCGGTCCTGAGGCTTTGTGGTGCACAACAGACGGCAATATATAGCATTGCATAGCCACAGCTGAGCATCAGGACGGCAATACCAGCCTGTGATCATCCAAGAAAAGCTCCAGTTTGATGAGCATGTCAAATAAGATCCGTTTAAGACAGATCAAGAGCCACCACTTGCTTTGGCTTACATGGCACAGCTGTAAAGGCGTTCGTGCAATTTCGCATTCGATATCAAATGTAGGTGCACACAAAATATCACCACCAAAGTAACATGGAAATTAGTTGCCGTTCATTTTAGGTCACCATCGTCAGCTGATAATATTCACGGCAAATGTGATCGAAAATTGTCGTCATTACTTTTGCTAACCCTCTCCTCATAATTCCACTCGACTCCCCTTCAGTCAAAAGTTGACAACCTCACTGACAGCGCACTTCGAAATCCAAGAGGACGACAGGCCTATGCCCCTTCTTGCAAGGCAGACGGTATTCGTCTTGAGTATTGAGCCATTGAGCACGCTGCCAATTGCACTTTGCACAATCGCACTGAAGCTCCAGCTGCTCAAACTCAGAGGCAGTATGCAATGCGCAGCTGCACATTGCTCAGGCACTGACCTGGTTTTACAGCAGATGGATTCAAGCAAAGTGGGTGTTCGCGTCAAGTGCCTTACAGCAGCATGCTAACAGGCACGTCAATGTAAAATAGCATCACACCAATACAAAGAGTTTGCCTCAGATGCAGCCAGCACATGGCCCTTGTGTATAGTATGCTAACCAGCATCTGCCAGTCAACGCTTGGCGCAAGTACTTAGCCGGTAAGTAATATGTGGCATTTTGATTGCATGCAGAGCCTACTGCTCGACCTTTGCATGAGAGACGCCATTCGCAAGAGACTAGCTGGCTCAAAAAATCGACATTGCAGAGATGTGAGCTCTCTCTTTAGCTCTCTCTAAATGTCTCTCTGTCTCTCTCTGTCTCTCTCTCTCTCTCTGTGCAAAGTGTAAAGTAAAATGTAAAGTATGTAAAATGTGCGTGTGCCTCAGTCTCTGTCTCTGTCTCTCCTTAGTACCTATTCTCTCTCTGTCTCTGTCTGTCTGTCTGTCTCCTCTCTCTCCCTCCTCTCACAAAGTTCCAGCCACTCTTTACTTTCACTCATTCTCTCTCACCATGTCCTTTCTCTCTCTCTCTCTCTCTCTCTCTCTCTCTCTCTCTCTCTCTCTCTCTCTCTCTCTCTCTCTCTCTCTCTCTCTCTCTCTCTCTCTCTCTCTCTCTCTCTCTCTCTCTCTCTTCCTCCTATTCCTTATCTTGCTCTCTTTCTCTTTTTTTCAAGATATGACAGACCCCCCCCCCTAGTGGCAAGCTTTCCGACATGGGTGCATGCCGAGACATCAAGCATCTGCCACCTCCTCCTGCTTCGGCAACACTTTCGTCTGCTTGGATGCTCACAGTGCCCCTCAGCAGCCATGCTCACCCACGGTGGGTCTTACAAGAGCTCCACCGGCACTGGCTCAATTCACTTCGGCCGTCACTGCACCACGCACAGCAGCACAACCCTGCCACCGATGGCAGCACATCGAATACTCGCGCGGCGGTGGCACCCTCGGCCAACGCTCCGAGCGAGCAATGCTCCCATTGATGTGCCTCGGCCGTCTCAGCAGCAGCAGCAGTGACGCTCGGTGGCTACGTCATTCCGGTCAACGGGATCACGACTCACCTCGCTTGGCGAGCCACATCTGGAGCACCTGGACAGGTGCTGCTTCACATCAAGCTGGTTCTGGGCAGCGTACTTGGCGAAGCTGGAGCCGTCGTGGGGTGAGACTCCGCCGTTCTCTGTGCTAAAGAGTGAGGGTGACTGCAGCTCAGTCTCTGCTGCCACAGCGACAGAAGCGGAAGCCTGCAATCTGCAGCTGCAGGCTTTCGGAAGGGAGGATTGCGGCATCAGCCCGGACCAGTGCAGCCAAGCAAAACATTCACCATGCCAAGCCAGTCGTGTGTGCTAGCTGACTGGCTAATCCGCTGGTATACAGGAGTGGTGGTAAGAGGCACAGCACGCACACGGCGCAAGCACTCGCACGCACACGCACACACACGCACACACCGAGCCACTGACCCTTTTAATTTGTCCATCCATCCATGGCTAAGTCAGCTGGGGAAGGCCGGGGTCCTGGCCGTCGAAGCACTTGAACACGCAGTCCCGAGTCAAACAGCTCAATTGAAGCACGACTGCCACTGTAGCAGGGACAGGAACAGGAGGGCGGGCAGCTGCATATCCCTCTGGGCAGCTGCAGCAGCTGACGCAAGCAAAAAGGCTGCAGCCGAGAGGCGGCCCCGAGCACTGCAGTCGGCCACCTGATCAGCGCGACTGATGTCGTCGGCCGATCTTGCTCGGTGATGCTCCTGGGGTTGACCTCAGCCCTACTCCAACTTCGGCGCAGGACTAGCAGCGCCTCTCGCTGGTGGTCAGAGGAGGATGCGTGCTGCCAAAGCTCTCAAAGCGATATGCCAAGGCGGCCACGCTTCGTGGCTTGGCTACAGTGTCCTCCTCCTACACTATGTGCCCTGTTCTTCGTGTTCAGGATACGGCCAGGCTAACGAACTTGGCTTGGCTCTTTCTTCCACTCTTCAATTCACAGACTTTGGCAGCATATCTTTGTTCTGCAGCTCTGGCACCGTGATTTCCCTTACGATCGGCAAACATTGGCAACGATTGGCAGCTGCACGTTCCCTCCATTGCTGTCACTGGTGCCGCTACTCATTCTCTCAACTGCTGCCCTTTCAAGGCTGTCGAGCATTCTAGCTCTTACCGGCTACGTGAGATGACCCCTAATCGTTGACAACTATATAGGCGACACTCAGGCTTTCAGACTTTCGGCTAGCTACAGCTACCTTTCAGAATTATAACCACGGGTCACTCGTCGTGGTGAGTGACATCATGGCTCTGCGCCTTCTTTTAATGGATGGAGGTAGACACACCCACACATGCACACGCTCGCACACACGCACGCGTACACGGGAGCACACACAAGCATGTGCACACACATACCCACACGAACACACACACAGACGGTGACGAACACGAGAGAGAGAATGAATAGGAGAACAGAAAAACAGAAGAGATGGAGAGATGGCGAGAGAGAGAGAGAGAGAGAGAGAGAGGGTGAGAGGGAGAAAGAGGGGGGAGAAAGAGAGAGCGAATGCGTGGGTTGACTGCTCCAGATTTGAAATATCACCAGTGCGCTGGCCGGCAGCGGAAAAAGGCCACTGGTGTTCGCCAGAGCTGGGCACTAAATTCGGAATAAATGTGGCAAGAGTCAAGGTATCTGCCAGGTGCTTCGTTTGCAAATACAACCAGCCGTTTATGAAGTATCAAGCCCATAGAAGGCTTTAGCAACCTCTCCCCAAATGGGAAGACCGACCAGTCAGTGACGCACCGCAGGCCTGCAGTCGAGCTTGGCTCCTCTGCGCCCTCTCTACCACAAGTCCAATAGAGTGGCTACCAAGCTGCACCGGGTGGAGGAGGGAGACAGTTGATCAGGCTTTCAGAGTGTTTATAGAGGCCTCATGGATGAAAGTCTCAAAAAAGTGGTTTCTGCTATGCAGCCCTTTCTCCCTGAGGGATGCTGAAGATGCACAATTCGTGGTGGACTGCACGATGGGTGGACTGCACGATGGGTGGTGGACTGCACGATGGGTGGTGGACTGCACGATGGGTGGTGGACTGCACGATGGGTGGTGGACTGCACGATGGGTGGTGGACTGCACGATGGGTGGACTGCACGATGGGTGGACTGCACGATGAATGGACTGCACGATGGGTGGACTGCACGATGGGTGGACTGCACGATGGGTGGACTGCACGATGGGTGGACTGCACGATGAATGGACTGCACGATGGGTGGACTGCACGATGGGTGGACTGCACGATGGGTGGACTGCACGATGGGTGGACTGCACGATGGGTGGACTGCACGATGGGTGGACTGCACGATGGGTGGTGGACTGCACGATGGGTGGGCTGCACGATGGGTGGACTGCACGATGGGTGGACTGCACGATGGGTGGACTGCACGATGAATGGACTGCATGATGGGTGGACTGCACGATGGGTGATGACTGCACGATGGGTGGTGGACTGCACGATGGGTAGACTGCACGATGGGTAGACTGCACGATGGGTGGACTGCACGATGGGTGGACTGCACGATGGGTGGTGGACTGCACAATGGGTGGTGGACAAGCACGATGGGTGGACTGCACGATGGGTGGACTGCACGATGGACTGCACGAGCAAGAGGCACTGCTCAAGTGTTTAGAAGGGCCCAACAGGTACACTATTTTTCAGTCTAAGAGGGCTGCCTTAAACTCTCAAATGGCTATACCCATTTTGAGGTGATACAAATCCAAGTATGCTCCGGGAGTGGCGGCAGCCTTCGGCACAGGCTTCGTGCCCAACAACAGAATCTGTACATCTGTATGCGTTTGGTGGATGGCAGAGTCCAGTCCTTTCGGTGCTGGAGAACAAGTCGCTTCGACCTTGCTCGAGACCTTTTCTGTCGAAGGGGTAACATTTTTCGAGCTTTAGGCTATTGTGGTTTCGTGGCTTTTTGAGTGGAGAGCTGACAGCTGTGGCCCCCTGTTCACTTCCGGAGGCCTTCTTGAGGCGCTAGGAGGTGCCATCCAGACGATGCCTCGTTTTGCTGCTGGACACCAACCTGTCTGCAAACCAGTGAGAACTCTGCCTCTCTTGGGCGTTGTTACTCTAGTCACTGTGTTGTGTGTTAATACACAACTTGCTTTGCATTAATTTACGTAACGCTTTAGATATGACCATGTAAACAAAGCTGACAACGTACATGTACCTAAGGGTGTACGCTTATTTCTGTTTAGACCGTGGCTTCACAAGGCATCGCAGGCAGAGTTTTCTTTCGATGCAAGAACGTTTCAGGCTCTCGGAGCTTTAAGGCATGCCAATTTTGCGAAGGGCTGAACAGCATTTTCGGGCAGCGCCCCAAACGAAGTGCGGATTCAGATTCTGCACCTAGAGCTAGCTACGGGGCTTTGAGGGCAGCTAAGAAGAAGGCATTGCATGAGAGACTCTCTTTGAGAACTCGAGTCTTGAATTAGTGAATCTTGTGAAAAGTTTAGAGCCTTTGGGAACAGAATTGCCGAGTGTTTGCTTCAAAAGTAAGCTTCATAGCCTAGCAAAACGGTATGAGCTACTACTCATAATCGGTGAGAAGTTGCCTAGGAATCCTAGCATTCAGAAGCAGCACGTGCACTCGGTACCATGACACGGCTGTGAGGCCAAATGAGCAATCAGCGTAGCAATAAGCGGTAAAAATAACGTCCATTGTTCGCAACCACGGCTTCCCATTGACGAATAATAGCTACCACAGAACTTAGAAGGAATAGTGTAATAGGCACTGTCACTAAGTTATAAGGAATAGTGTCTGCACTGCCAGTAAATGGTAATTACTTCCTAATCATGGCTTAAAAATAAAAAAAGAGGATACTGCATCCATAATGCACCTGGTGGCACGAAACCACAAAGTTGATACAAGTAAATTAGGCACACAGGAGAAGCATCTTCTGTCGGTTTTCTAAGCCACCAGGACAGGGACATTGACTTTATTATGCCATAAATCCAATGACTTTCTGTTACAACCCCAAAGCAAGGCCAAGGCTTAGCCCCCTCCTTGATAATCTTAGCTGTGGCCCAATGGTGATTGATACTCGGTGTCACCCGAGGGAAGCAAGCAAGCAACCACTTGTACATGGTACACATGCCCCATACAACGTGCAACCTCAATGGAACAGCATGGGAACTACTTAACTAGGTCTGCGGGGGCTCGGATCAGCGAGGGATCTCATTTTGCATGTGTTCTTTCTTATGCGAAAGGGATGCATGTTGGGGGACTAGGAATGCAGCTCCACGATCTACAGCTTCCCACTGATAGGTGAAATACAGGCCAGCGGCATCTCCCTGCCCTCCTACCAACGGCATCCACAAATCATCTGCTATGATTAAATGAAAACTCCGTAGCTAGTTCCGAATCCTACACGAATAAGCCATATACATACATACTTTATATGCACACTCACACACACTCACGCACACACACACATACATACATACACACACACACACACAAACTTGCTTACCACACTCACATGTGCACACACACTTTACCACTTTAGACACATACACATCACACAACACACACACATACGGACGCACGCACACAAACATACATTTTACACTCGGCCCGCATACACGTACACGCGCACGCGCACGCACACACACACACACACACACACATACACATACATTTTAAGCACATGTCCACACACATATAGACAGCCGTGCATACACACAAGCAGGCAAACACACACACAAGCACATACGAGGTGTGTCTGTGTGTGCGTGCGTGTGTGTGCAAGCGCGCGTGTGTGTGTGTGTGTGTGTGTGTGCTTAAATAGCATGTGCATGTGCATGCGTGCCTGTGTGCATAAGCCCCCCCCCAAGCAGGTGACAAGCTGCAGCAAGTGAGCCGTGGCTTTGAGTTTGGCACAAGCAATGTAGTCGATGTTAGCAAACACGATTTACCACAGATCTGTGCTCGGGTCTACAGCCACAGCTGTAGCCTTGTTGAGTCTCTCTGTAAGTAGACTCCTCAACCACTGGCTACCTCGGGCAGACAGCCAAGAGCAGGATCTAGGTAACCTGACATCCGAACAAGCTGTCAACTTAACAAAGTGTTCTTTCCTTCTACCGTTAGTACCTGGTGATTGATGGTGAAACGGACAGAGACGCCTATGTACAAAAATGCACACGAGTGCAAGCCAGTACTCACGTGCATACACACACACACACACACACACACACACACACACACACACACACACACACACAGACAGCGACCAACACACGTGAAAAAAGGAGAGGAGAGAGAAACAGAAGGGAGGGAGGGTGAGAGGGAGAGAGAGGGGGGAGAAAGAGAGAGCGAATGCGTGGGTTGACTGCTCCAGATTTGAAATATCACCAGTGCGTTGGCCGGCAGCGGAAAAAGGCCACTGGTGTTCGCCAGAGCTGGGCACTAAATTTGGGATAAATGTGGCAAGAGTCAAGGTATCTGCCAGGTGCTTCGTTTGCAAATACAACCAGCCGTTTATGGAGTATCAAGCCCATAGAAGGCTTTAGCAACCGCTCTCCAAATGGGAAGACCGACCACTCAGTGACGCACCGCAGGCCTGCAGTCGAGCTTGGCCCCTCTGCGCCCTCTCTACCGCAAGTCCAATAGAGTGGCTACCAAGCTGCACCGGGTGGAGGAGGGAGACAGTTGATCAGGCTTTCAGAGTGTTTATAGAGGCCTCTCGGATGAAAGTCTCAAAAAGTGGTTTCTGCTGAAGATGCACGTTGAACTGCACAAGCTCAAGTGCTTAGAGGCCACCTTAGCTGCCGTGGCCCCCTTAGAGGGCTTTGAGGGCAGCTAAGAAGAAAGCATTACATGAGACCCTCTTTGAGAACTTGTCTTGAATCTTGTGTACAGCCTAGGAAAACGGCATGAGCTACTGCTACTAACCGGTACCGAGTTGCCAAGGAATCCTAGCTTGCAGCAGCTGCATCTGCCCTTGGTACCACGACACGGCTGTGAGGTCAAATGAGCAATAAGTGCTGCAATAGGCTGCAAAAATAGCATCTTTTGTTCACTACCACGGCTTCCCATTGACGACCAATAGTTATCACAGCAGCTACAAGGAATACAGTGAGCAGTGAGCCAGTAAATGGTACTAATCTTATATTTCTTACCGTGGCTTGATAAAATTAAGAAAACTGCATCAGTAATACTACTGGTGGCACCACACCACAAAGTTGATACAGGGAAATTAGGCACACAGAGAGGCATCTCCTGTCGGTTTGCTAATCTATTAGGATAGGGATATTGACTTTAAGATGCTATAAACCCAATTACTTTCGGCCACCACCCCAAAGCTAGGTCAAGGTTAAGTAACCTCAGTGATGTTCTTAGCTGCAGGCCTGTGGTAATAGTCAGATCAACCAAGGAAGTAAGCTAGCAAAATCGGTAGGTGGTGCACAGGCCTCAGACAACGTGCTACCTCAATTGAGATCGCACCGGAAGCATCTACTTCACCCGGTTTGTGGATGCTCGGATCAGCAGAGGTTCTCATCTAGCAGGAACATTTTCAAATGTCAAAGGGATGCAAGTTGGAGGACGTGGAATAAAGCTCTGAGGTCTACAGCTTCCTCCTGGCAGGCGCAATACGGGCCACCAGCATCTCAGTGCACCCCTACCAACGGCATCCACAAATCAACTACCAAGTTTAAAAGAAAACTCGGTAGCTAGTTAAGAATCCTTCACGAATCAGCCACTCACACACATATATACTTATTAATTTATTTGTATATATATATATATATATATATATATATATATATTAACAAGTATATATATATATAGCATATATATATATATATATATATATATATATATATATACAATTAATTTACAAAGGACCCTAAGAGTGCCTAATCTCTATCTAGTTGCATATGCTCGAACAACGTTGGTCGAGCAAGGCAAGCACCTTACCCCTAGGTCAAACCAGGGCAACATTATCACTAGACAAAATTATCACTAGACAACATTATCACTAGACTCCTGGCGAATCTAGATGGGCACTCGTGTTCTCGGTGTGCCATGATGGCACACTAGGTAAGGCGGTTGCTTTTCATGACCTCCGTCTCGAGGTCGTGGGTTCGAATCCTGCTGTAGGCCATTTTTTACTGCCCACCGAAAGCAGTGGTCAATTAAGGCTATCGTCAATGCTATTCTGTCTCTATAGAAAAGAGGCTTTTAAATCAGTTAGTATTTTTTCTCCTTATATAATGTCTTTTGCCTCTACCGCCTCTCTACCGAAATCCCAAGGATATGCTACGACCTCCTTGGCATGAAGAGCATGATTTTGCAATCAGTCAATACCTACCGGCTGGCATTCTTCGGTAGGTCGGTAAGAGCCTCCCTGCAACCTTCGGTCACTCATTAGCACTCCTTTCGGTAGTAGCTCACTTGCAGTGCCTCTGGATGTTGTGAAAAGTCGACCGGCGAACATTACTGAGGTTCTATTTACATTCAAAGGGGCAGTGCCTGCCTGGCCGGCTACATGCCGACTAGAATGCCAGCAACTTGATCGGTGTCGCACGGTTATTAGACAGCCTCTTAAATTCTGCCTGCTAAACGTCCGCTTGCTAAAAACCAGGGGTTACTTTTCTGCGATAGGGCTGTCCAGGAGAAGCTAGATGCATTCCTGCTGAACAAAACATGAATGACACCCTGCTCCGATAGCTGAATATCTGAGACCACCCTGCCCGGGTTCTCATTTTTTCGGTCCATTCAATCTGACACGGTTGTTGGATGACACTTTTATTGTTCGTGAATCGTTTGGCTGTGAGACGTGCAGTTATTCCCATGGGCAATCGTTTAAATCAGTTGCAATCAGGCCTCATCAAAGGAAGTGTGCCTCTCAGCGGTTTGATATACCAACTTCCTTATGGCTGTCTAAACTTGTCCGTAAAGGAGTTTTCGGAGTTCCTCACTAAAATATCTGTGTGTGACAGGCCTTTACTGATTGCAGGTGACTTCAACATTCACATTGAAAACCCTAGAACAGCCAGGTCCACTAATTTCTCGACTGTCTTGAGAACTTGGGTGTGGTCCAATACGTTAATCACACCACTCACGTCGGTGGCCATATGCTGGATCTCGTTATCACTAAGGTCTGCCCCACTGACCTTGTTGTGTGCTCACTGGCCCTCTCGGATCATTATTCGGTCTCATTTACTGTTCCTGCTTTGCTGTACAGAGTAAAGTTGAGTTTTTGCGGTAATGTAACTTAAAAAGCATTGACCAAGACAAAATTTTGAAATCTGTATGTGAGGCAGGTCTTTTTGATCTGCACCCAGACTCGACCAACAGCCTCGATAACTTCACTGATGCAGTGAGCATGACACTTAGGAGTGCTCTTGACGAGCATGCTCCCGTATATTCTGTCCGTGCAAAGAGTCGTGGAGATTCCTTTCATTTTCAAACAACTTTAAAGGATGTGCAAAGTTAAGCACAGGCTTGAAAGCCGTTTTAGGAAGTCTGGGTCTGATGCAGATCATATCTAGCTTAAAGATCATATCTAGATTGGCTCATATCTATCTCATATCTAGATTGCTTATATCTAGATAAGATCTAGTCAATTTCAAAGACTTCCTTAAAGACTTTTAAAGAATTTTAAAGAATTTTAAATTTTAAAGAATTCTAAAGACTTCCTGAAGACCTTATGCCACCATCTCTGTGGTCTTCACTTGCAGACAAACTTAGCGCAGCCATAACCGAGATTTGTAATGCTTCTCTGGAAAGAGGGGTTGTACTCAAGTCCTTGAAATCGGCCATCGTCGACCAATACTTAAAAAGCCTGGATTACATACAGAGGTTCTCTCGAACTATCACCCAGTTTCCTTTCTTCCTTTTTTGTCAAAGATTCTCAAAAAAATTGTCGCTAAGCAGCTAGCAGCACACTTTAAAAAGAATGACATTTCAGAAAAATTTTGATCGGGTTTCAATCGGCAGCACTCCACTGAAACTGCTCTCCTCCTATGCAGCAATGATCATCGGAATGTCACTGATCTAGAGCTGCTAGATCTATCAGCTGCCTTCGACACCATTGATCACGATATTGTGCTTGAACGGTTGAGAACGACGATCGGTCAGGCAGACGAGGCACTGGAGTGATTTAAATCGCACTTGTACACTGACCCAATGCATTTCACCCCTAACCATATTATTCTTGTTGTTTTTTGAACTTGCTACCACTAGCCATTCGATCGTGCTTCCTTTGCAGCAAAGTTGAAGTGCCAAGAAAGAGATTGGGTTCTCTGAGGGTGCTATATAATATGTATTATCATTATTATCACTTGTCTGATGTGTTCAATCCATATCGTGTGGGGTCAGGCCTCATCCACACGACCAGTCACCAGTAGAGTCCCGCAAGGGTCCGTCCTTGGTCTTTTGTTGTTATTCATGTATACTCAACCTCTAAGAAAAGTGATTCAGGCCCATGGAATATGATATCACTTTTATGCTGACAATGTTCAGTTGCATTTGTCATTTACACCGTCGGAATATGCAGCAACGACTGATAAACTGAATGCTTGCCTTGCAGATATTCGATCTTAGATGTCAGCAAATTTCCCCAAACTAAACGACGATACAACGAAACAGCTTATCACAGGACACCGCAAGAATGTGGCTGGACTAGATGGCTTTGCTCTTCTAACAGGTGATGCTGTTGTTCGAACACCACCTTGTGCTCGGAACTGTTCGGAAGGTGTTCGTCTTCGTCAGCTGCCTAAATGTTGATAGCTTCGTTTGGATGACTGCTTCCACAGCTTGCCATCACTCCCGATTCCTATCTAAGATTAGAAACTGTCTTCCAGGTGGTTTGCAAAGAATGAAACTAGCTCTTTGGTACCGTCACTACTAGATTATTGTAATTCTCTTTTGGCTGGGCTACCAAAAAAAAAGCCACTAGGCCACTGCAGCAGGCGATAAATATGGCTGCTAGTTTACAAATACCAGAGGTTTGACTATCTGTATCCTTTGCTAAAAGAGCTAGGATGGCTGCTGGTTGATCAACTGATACAGAGCAAAGTGCTTATGCTGACCCACAAGGCCTGCCAAGGCTTGGCTCCTCCCTATCTAGCTGAACTGATGCACCAGTTTCAGCCTCCTCGCGCCCTCAGGTCCTGTATGGACAATAAATTAGCTGCTCCATTCCTCCCCTTAAAGACCGTTGGCGACAGAAGCTTTTGCTCTGCAGGTCCTAGACTGTGGAACTCGCGTTCCACAATTCTTACGCAACGATAACTATGCTCTTGCTGCCGACTACTATGGCTCATCCTTTCCAGCCGTCCTGAGCCTGCTGCAAGCAAGGACAGCTGCAGCCATAACGTTCCCGGGCCAGAATGGCTGGCACCGGGGCTAGAGCAGGCAGCAAGTCACGGCCAAAGAAAGAGATCAGTGGGACCTTGTGGTGGACCAGTGCTCGGCACACACACACACACACACCATCGCCAGCATAGCAGCACTGCTAGACTGCCTCCTCTAGATAGCGTCTTGATGTCAGCTTTAGGGCTGCGTTAGACTGCCTCTCGGCATGGGGCTCACCTGTCGACTTTTTTGGCAGGCAGATGGTTCTTGAAAAAGTGCTGCACCATCAGCCTGCCTGCTCTCAGGAGGATAGCCACAAGCTGCAAGCAGCTTTTGCCAAACCATCACCCAGATTATCCGCCCAGGTAGCCGGGTAGCTGTGCTTACCCCAGGCTTTCGTAGGCGCTCGAAACGGCGAGCGGAAGATCGTCGTCGCTTTCCTTGCAGACGATGGCCAAGCCTTCGAGCGACTTTTGCATCTGCTTCGAGGACTGCAGCACGAAGCCTGTAAGCAGACGATACGACCTGTCAGAAAAATAGCAGCTGCTGTACTTCGGGGGGGGGGAGACTCTGCAATGCAACCACTGCACCAGTTCAATTGCACCGGCCACTTTCAGCGCCTTGGGCTCTATACTTCTCGTCTCACGTCGTCTACGCTAGGAGCACGGTCGGGCAAAGGCAGCACAATCTCACACAGAAAGATGCAGGTCGAGACAGAGAGTGGATGGATGGTTTTCTTTTGGCCAAAGCACCTAAGCTCTGCGGCACCCTGAACGAAAATAATGCAGTGGTAACAGCTAATGATCATCAAAGTTGTAGCTACGAAACATTTATCTAGCACTCTAATCGAACTCAATTTCTGCCCTTTGCCTATGCAGAAAAGACAGCATGCCGGTGGAAACCATTTTTGGGGCTGTTGCCCAAGGCCAGAAGACGAAAGAAGGTAAAGTCTGGACGCGGAAGCGGACAGCAAAGCTCCAAGGAAGGTCATCATTGCACGGCCCATTCTCGTTTCTGTAGCATAACTACGATATGCTAAGACGTTTGAACAGCACCTTAAGAGGACTACATCTATTTCCAGACATGGGTACATCTAAATCTACATAAATGTAAACAAATATATTATAGAGTGATTACATAACCTAAATAGATATATAATCACTCGATTATAATAGTGTTATATATATATATATATATATATATATTATAGTATTATATTCATCTAATATATCTAATTATAATCTCGATTATATATCTATTTGGATCTAAATAGAGTGATTCTAGACATGAGTACATCAATATTTCTAGACAGGGTACTATGCATGTAATACCCAGTACAAAGGCAAGTCAAACGGTTATAGTGATAGACTGCACAGCATCAGCACGAAGCATTATTTAATTAAATAATAATAATTTATAATTAAATAATAAATACATAATACATATGTAAATTCATTAAATAATTTCCTTTGGAAGCACATAAGCATCCAGAGGATCGAGCAAACGCAATGAGGAACTGGTGTGTTTGGCTTTTTTCAAACTTAAGGTCAGGAATTTCATGACATTTGTCGGAAGTAGGTTCCATGCTGTGGAGTATACGAACTAAAGATACCATCTCCTCACGATTTGAAATTGGTTAGAGTCACACCTAAACCACTTGAAGCAGACAAGAGGGTGGTACCTTGTAAATTCCATAACTCAGCTAATATGTCACGTATCTAAGGTGTGAAAGTGTGAAATTTGAAATGCACGTTCAGCTCTGCTTGCTTCAAAATGAGGCAAGAAATATTTCTGATCTCAGCTAGATACATTTTGCTCTGTATGCCCACGATTACAGAACATTTAGGTCCAGGACGTTTGATGACGAAATTTCATTCTGATATGCGAAGTATTAGCCGACTTATGGAATTTACAAGGCACCAACCGACCCTGGAAATAAGGCTGTAAAAAAGTCACAATAATGCAACTCAACAAGCTTCAAGCAGGTATCTCGATCTACCAAGGTTCGACAAGTTTGGATACAAGTCGCATTTGATGCAGAGGTCGATAAAAAAATTTATTCGAAGATTTGTAGCTTCCTGTTTACATCCGGGTTAGACGTGGTTTGCATAGCCCTTTTTTCTTTCATGCGGAAGTCGTCAGAACTTCAGATCTCAGTTCCAACACATCTGACTTTCGAAAAGTACCCTAAACACATATTCGATTGCCGGACAAATTTTTAAAGTATTTTCTTGACATTTCCCGAGAGCCAGAGTAGGACACTGCCTAATAATAATAATAAATTTGTATAGCTCCCCGGAGAACTAAATCTCTCTCTCTCTCTCTCTCTCTTTCTCTCTGAGCACTTTACATATGCTGTAAAGAAAGCATGATCAAATGATTATTGGATGCACAATGTCATCAAACATGACATAGTTAGAGGTGAGGCGCACAGTGTCAACATGTAAAACATGGTCAGTGGGCCTAAGGCTGTTGGAAAGGCTCCTGTAACCTTCACTTTCAGTCCAGCCGTTCCCAACAAACTTTCAGCTCATCCGCACTAGCCAGGTGCCCAGGCCACCTGTCCAAAGGCTACTGGTGTATTCCTCTTACACATCTGCACTACACGGGTCACTCTATTATGTCTGTGTGTAATCGGTACCAGTTAGAAACAGCAATGCTCAAGACGAACCGAAGTAGAAAAACGCGAAAAATAATAAGAGGAGCTGTTGTTGCTGCTGCTGCTGGGGGAGGCTGTGGCTAGCCTAGCTAGGCAGGCATCGCCTCAGCTTCCGAAGTCAAGGGTTACACAGCAACAAACACGTGCACCGACGAGCAAAGCACTCGCAGCTAGACCAAGCTCACTTTCGGGAAGTGGAACGAGCAATGCAAGTAGGAAAACGAAGGCATCCAACTGATGTTGCCCGTGCAGTGCTTATGCGAGGATAGTGCTCAAGCCCTCTCATAACGATTCTCTCACCTCAGCACAATGTTCTCTTTTTTGCTTTGAAAACCGTAAGTCGCTCCTTCGAAAGTCGCCATTCTCGTGCCCCAAGAGATCACCTATCGTCCGAAATAGGGGAAATGGTGCAGAAGCTCTGGGTCAAACATAATAATAACTATCATAATAAGAATAATTATAATTATACATTTGTATAGCACCCTCAGATAACCTAATCTCTTTCTAGACACTTTACATTTGCTCCTAGATTTGTAATGAACCATTGCGAGTAAAACATCTGAATCCTGCTACCAACCATGCCGGTATCTCGGAAAGGGGATGGCTATTCGTAAAGTCAAAACAGATTTTTAGAGATTCAACAGAAAGGACTATTGCTTATAATAATAATAATGATAATAATGTAATTGACAAAGCGCCCTCAGAGAACTCAATCTCTTTCTAGGCGCTTTACATTTGCTGCAACGGGAAATGCAATTGAATGGTGAGTAATATCATGTTTGATAAACAAAATGAATAACATGGTTAGGGGGTGACATGCATATGGTCAGCATGCAAATGTGGTTAGTGGCAGCATGCACAGTGTCAGCATGCATAAGCACATGAAGGACGAATCACAGGGACCCACTAAATGCTGTCCTAAATAGGTGTGTTTTTATGTTCCTTTTAAATGTGGTCAAGTCACGGGATGTTGTGATGCAGGTCGGGAGGGAGTTCCAGGCTTTGGGAGCATAAGAACTAAATGCACGGTCTCCAAAGGATTTGAGGTCTGTCAATCCGTTGACTGGTAGCCAGTGCAGGTCGGCGAGAAGTGGTGTGATGTGGCAACTGCGACGTTCACGACAGACAAGCCTAGCTTCGGAGTTTTGCACCAGCTGCAATCGCCTGATCGCACATGCTGGTAGGCCAGTAAGCAGTGAGTTGCAGAAGTCGAGACGGGATGTCACGAATGAATGGACCATTTATACTGCTTGGCGTGCGTCTGGTACCTTCTCCCTGTACATCCAGGCACAGGATAGTTTGCATGTTGAAGCTTCCAGGCATTACACATGCATCCGTTAGGTGGACAACTTTTTCCAGAGTGTCTCAGAATGGAAATTATTAGATGAACTGAATTCTCACCAATCCAGAATCATAGCTGCTACAAAGATCTGCTATTTGTGTAACAGCAGTTAACTAAATCAGCACGGACAATACAGCTGTTGCAGGTCCGGCTGGTGCATCCGCGTGCAATAATTCTCAGTATTACTGGGGGCACACAGGTACATAGGACGTCAGCAATTCTTATCTAGACAGTTCTACACGCGCCTGCTCATCAAAAGTACTCAGTTACATAAGCACAGCACAGCCATCTCCAGCAGCCATCTCATTTCCGAAGAGCTCCCATGTTTGCAGTTTGAATGCTTAGCAGGAGATCGCCCTCGGTGTTAGACGGCCAATTCCATTACCTTGAGCCCGAAAGATGCCATCGTTACTATCAGTTGACACTCTCCAGCTGCAGCATAAGCTGCTAGCGATTGCCATGTTGAACGGTCACTACTCTAACCCATAGCTACTTATATCCGTGGCCACTGGCTGGCTCAGACTTCAGACTGACCTGCATACGACTGCTGAGTGCTGCTGTCTGAGGAATCAGCTCATGCCACGTGCCTTCCAGAAACGTCCACCGAGCAACGATGCATCGACAGCTAAGCAAAGTGCAGAATGTGCTAGGCACAGCGTTGGAGCTGGGGTGACAAAGCAGAAGGACCATTTACGTTAGGCAGATTTGGCCTCACAGAAACATTCGTAGACTGCTCAGTGAAGCCTAGTCGTAACCCAGAGGTTACTACATCAATCCCGCTTTTTTTGTTTAAAGAATTTCGTCCCAATGCAAACAGCTTCCGGTCGCACTGTATTTTGAAACTCCCACAGCAAGCTGGCTTCTGCCAATCACTCTGTGCTGTGAAACTGGCAGCCTCATGAACAAATCAACAAGTAAAGCAAAGGCTATAGCTGATTAAACAGGGTCATTTATATATACATCGGTCATTTATATATACATCGGCATAAAAGGCTTCGTGGCTATCACTCCGCTTGCAGCCGGCAATGAAGGATCGCCTGCTTCAGGGCTCGATCCCGAAACTTCACACTGCACATGCCACATTTCGGCCTGATCCCTGTAGGAAATTACCCTCAAGCCTGTGGAGCTGTCAAGCTCTTAACATGGATGTTGTTTATAAACTCTGATCGCAGAATATATTCTCCTCGATAAGTGTTGGCCAACCAGCTGACAGCGCGAGCTTGGCAGGCAGGCGCAGGAGATCAACAATTAAGTTAGTACCACTCGACTACACTAATGGGACCCTAACACCGACCTTTGCAGGCCGTGCTAGCAAATTGCATTCATCAAGGCACGAGAGATAATGCCACCTATGCCAAGCGAATGGGTGAATCGAATCATTTTTAGCTGAGCCAAAGATGCACCCGGATTACTAGGCTGACGCTCACGGCGAAAATGCAGTGCTTCACTGTGCATCGCTCTCCATCCTGCCTGTACATGCTTCGGTTTCAGGTCAACCAACTAGCTTGGTGTATTTCGGGCAAAGGATCGCCAGCCCTCGGGTCACTGGCACGATTCGAATCCGATTAAAGACAGTATCTGAATGAATGAACACGTGCACTATAGAGGAATGCTGCTGATACCTCTTCTACATAGCAAGTGCAAGGAAAGTTAGTGAGAGGCCAGCCGCTACTCCGGCCAACAGACTTTCAGACCAGAATAAGGTTGCAGGGCAGCAGCAATCCAGCAGGCATTCCTAGAGCTGGCTCTATGTCTGGCAAGGTCCGGGTCCAATGCCGAGCTGATTTGGCCCAGTGGTTAAGGTGTTCGCACCGACCAAGGAATGGCCGAGATCGTGGACTCAAGCCCGCGGCACGTGTGAAGCACCTGAATAGAGATTAAATTCTCTTAGGGCGCTATGCCAATGAATTTCAAGTAAAAAAATCTTTCTTTAATTTTATCGTTGCACCATTTGTCCATGCTCTCTCAAGGTCAATGATTTTGAGAGTTTGTAGCTTAATGCTCAAGTACATCAAGTCCTACAAGGGCTCTCCCCGAAGAAGAAGAAGAAGAAGAAGCGAGAAGAGAGCTTTGCAAAGGCTCCTGAGTCATCAAGAAAGCTGACTGTGACGTTTTAGACCGATCAACATTTTTTTTCGGAACGAGCCCCGAACTATCCATAAGAAGCAGTATTATTAGGCTAGGATTCATAAGAGCTGGATGGGAAAATGGTTAGCTGATTTAACAGCCTCATTTATACAGGGACAGAAGAGCCTTAATGGCTATAACTGCTGCTTGCAGTAGAAAGTAAAGTAAAGGATCGCCCACTGAAGGACTCCAACACACATTCCGGGATGTGAAAAGCAAGCACCTTACGTCCTGGGCGAGGGGAGGGATATACCCGATTCTGTATTATCCATTCATAATGTGTCTGTCCTTTAGGGTCGCAAGCAAGTGTCCCTGTTCTGAGCCTGAATTGTCTCTAGCACGAATACCACTAGTCAATTGAAATCAGTCACAATTGGCCAGTCAATGGCACCAAGTATGGGGCACGGGCCGGGCTGGGGGCAAGACGACAAACCGATGATGCACCTTACGTCAGGCAAGCAGCCGCTTTGCAGTGCCACAGCAGCAGCAATAGCCGTGACTCAGCAAATCAGCAGTGGCTCTGCCCCTGCCCAAATGTCAAAATCAAGGATCAGACAAGAATATTAGCACTTCTGACAATGGAGTGTACAAAATGGAACTTCCGTGTGCATTATTAGTGTTGGTTGTGCATTTTGTGTGTGTGTGTGTGTGTGTGTGTGTGTGTGTGTGTGTGTGTGTGTGTGTGTGTGTGTGTGTGCTTAAATAGCATTAAAACATCTATAAGCTGAAACAACGCGGAGAGTGCCGAGAGAGTTGTTAGAGCTGTCATTTTTCCCAGCGCCAAAGCAGCATACGTTTGAAGCAAGCTGAAGCTTAAATAAAGTCATTCAAAGTCTGGAACTCATTCCCGACTTACGGCACAACATCCCCCGACTTGACAACATTTAAAAAGAACTTGTAAGCACACCTATTTAGGACAGCATTTAGTGGGTCCCTGTGATTCGTCCTTCATGTGCTTATGCATGCTGACACTGTGCATGCTGCCACTAACCACATTTGCATGCTGACCCTGTGCATGTCACCCCTAACCATGTTATTCATGTTGTTATCAAGCATGATACCACTCACCATTCAATCGTGTTTCCTTTGCAGCAAATGTAAAGCACCTAGAAAGAGATTGAATTCTCTGAGGGTGCTTTATCAAGTGTATTATTATTATTATTACTATTAAAATATGCTGCTCGAAAAAATCACCTGAATCCTTGGTGCCACTGGTAAGCTGGCACTGATTTCTACCCCAATAATAATATCAGCATTAATTAGTGTCACCAATTGGGGGGGGGGCCAATGCACTGAATCGCGATTTTCAAGGGTTGCCTCAGAGAAGAGGAGTGCAGAATATTTCCACTTGGAGTGCATGCAGCGCATGGCTCTGAGAGAGGCAGCCCACTTCAGGGATGCTGATCGATCCCATCGTTACAGGGCCCGATTCATCCTGTAATGGCAACTGTTAGCCACGGCCTTCGGGCATCCGAGCGTCTTGGTCTGCCGATATTTTTGCCCTGGATGTCTTGGCCAACCACCCGAAAGCTCCACCTAGTACTTTCGCACGTCTCATGTGTGGCCTTTGTGGGGTGGGGGCCTAAACATGAGATGCTGGCATTTCACAGTGCTTGCTCCACGAAGTTCGATGTATACATACGTGTGTGCGTCTAAACTAAAAGTATGCAGAAATGCCATTATGGATCGTGAACTTCTTGTTATCCAGATATATTATATTAATTATGTTATATATATATATATATATATATATATATATTATATCATACTACATTTACAATAGTATAATGTTATTATGATATTACATTATACATTATATTATAAAATTACATTATATAAATTATATATTATCTTGCGAGGTACTTGCTAAGCACTAGCAAGAACCTCGCAGGTCTCAGCTGTCAGGATGCCGCTTTTCGGCCATTGCATGTCCCATAAAATTATGAAGGCACAATATTTATTAAGAGGCTGCATTTCACTGTATGTTCATATCATTCGGTGTATATATATATATATATATATATACCCTCGAATTAATTTGCTGCACTAAACAGGTTTGGGTAAGGCCACTGCCGGCTGCATCCCCACTATCGTTGACTCATGGAGCCCATGTTTAGTTTATAAATCAGAGCTCCCTGCTTTGTGCATATTCATCGTTTCCTTAGCCACATTCGATAGGTCATAAAAACAGTTATCGCTTCTAAAAATTTCATTCTCACTCGCCGATTTTGCTGGACAAGGGATGTCATGGTGACGAGGGCACACACATCTGGACCCAAATCGTCCGTTGGCCAGAAACATGGGGGGGCTAAAGCATCCACGTTGATCCAAAGCGTCCGTGGCCTAGCTGTCCATGGCCTACGTGTCCGACATCTAGCCCTTAGGGCCAAGCATCACCCTTTTTGTCCAGCAGATGTCCGAGTTACCAGGAGCATTAGCCCCACCGCCTCAACCTGGTTGTGGATTCTAGCTAAGGTCAAGGAATACTGAGATATTCTGTTGCCGGCTCAGCTAAAGTTTAAAGTAATGCATATACGTATTTTATTCCCATGCAAAGTAATGCATCTGCATCTGTAGTAAAGGATCACAAGGACCAAGTAAGGACTAAGGGTGCTTGACTGGAAAGTTCTCTATAGACCCCACTCAAAGCCTACGCGGCTTGAGGAACGCATGCGGTCGCCAGCAACAACAGACTTCACCGGACGAAACGAATAGAAAGTGATAAGCATAGCTGAGTCTGTACGGCAGTCGAGGAATTGAGTAAAATGAAAGTAGCAGCTCAGGACGACTGGAAAGTATGAGCCATAGTCGGCAGCAGGAGAGGTGCCGTTGAGTGAGAATTGTGCAAGTTCTACAGCCTCGGGCCCACAGAGATCAAGCTTCTATCACCGACGCTCTTCAGCTTTGGAAAGAAATGCTGTGAACCTATCTTAGCTGTGCACTTAGCCAGTCACTGCTTCAGTGTCCGGATGCATACATATACGTATAATAACAAATATAACTCATTTGTATAGTGCCCTAAGAGAACTTAATCTCTATTCAGGCGCTTCATATATGCCACGGGGCTCGACCCCACACCTCGATCGTCAAATACATTCAGCTTGACCATGGTTCGAGGCAAGGCCCTTAACAACTGCATCAAACCAGTACAGGCCAGCATGAGCAGTGAATTGGGCAACTGAATAGAAGCATCGCAGCTGTGGGCGTACACCTTTACTGGCTGGCAGGGCAGCAAAAGGCTTCCAAACCACCACCACTTTATCTCCCCCATGCCTGCTGGGAACCCTTTCTAACAGTCAAGGAGCTGCCAGCAGCTAGGGGCGATGCTGCTGCTGCCATCGCTGCCATCGCTGCTGCTTCTGCTGCTGCTGCTCCAATGGTTGCCGCAGCTGCTGCTTCCACTACCGCTGCTGCTGCAACGTCTGCTGCAGCAACGGCTGCTGCTGCAACGGCTGCAGCAGCCAATGCCGGTGTTACTGCTGGGCAGTGGTGCACGAGGGCAGCTAGTGTGCCTCTATATAGACCTCTAGCCGATCAGCTGCACCTGTCTGGTTGTGGTGGCTTAGCAAAACAGCATCAAAGTGCCTCAAGAGAACAGGCAGCTCTCAACTCCGATGGAGCCATTACTGGAGCTTGTCACTTGGCTAGGGCTCCTGCTCCCACATTTGCAGCAGCCCAAACAAGCTGGGCATCCAAGTGGCTGAGAGCTAATCGGTTGACTTGGGCATGTGGCCGGCCACTCACTCCCTTCACCCTGACTGCCACTCGTCGGCTGGGATCTTGCACTAGCTCAGAGCTGCCCTTCTTCGGAAAAGGGCCTCTCACTGCTGCAGCTTCAACCAGGTGCCTTCAACCAAGGGCTCCTAGGAGGCACCAGCTGTACCTGCCCTCTCCGTGACCTCCAGCTGCAGCTGCCACTCCTTCACTTGCTGGCTAACAGCCTCAGCCACTACCCACGCGAAAGGTAACGGGCAACGGCAGCCAGCCGGAGAGGTTGAAAGCAGGACCACGTCGGCCGAAGCACTCACTCTTCATTAGCTGCTCCAGCGCACGCCTTGCTGCCAACACAACACGCAAACACACACACATACACACACACACACACACACACACACACACAGCACACACACAGACAGCACACACAGTCGGTGGGCACGTGCACGACAGTCACTCGTAAGCTGAGCGCTAGAATCATGCAGCATGATGCAGCATGATTCTAGCGCTCGATTCCCAGAGCACGGACGCACGGACACCAATGGGCTAGACAAGCTTCGAGACTATTTGGCTGCGAGAAACAAGAACTAAAAAGACATACCCACCCCCTGGCCCAGGAGTAATATAGCAAAAAGCTTTCACACGTTCTGTATGAGCATGGCTTAAGAACGATTCGACGGCACACACACTGCTGCAGCCAGGATATAGCACGGCTCATGCAAATGGAGACGCAGCTAGTAGTAATCGGCTGCAACCTTTTTCTTGCTCGCTGCGTGAAAGCAGACAGGACATGGTAAGCCCGAGCCAACGTTTGGAAACGTTTGCAGCTGTGCCAGGCCCAGCTGCACGAACACTGGCTGCCCCTGCATGCCGGTTAGAGTAGGATACGAGTAGGATTCCAGCACTTCACCTGCAATCGGTAAAGAGAGAGTGGCAGCGTCTGCGGCACCAGCAGCTCCCCAGTCTCACCGTGCCTGGCCACCTCTCAGCAGCCTGTTCGGAACGAAGCCCCGCATGCCACTGCTGCCACAGACCGGCAGAATGTCGGGGAGCTTCCATTTGCGTAACGACCAGTATCAGATCGACTGGGCACTTGCACCTTTTGTTCTGGTACTGGATCTTACAAGAACGAACAACTTGAAAAAGCCAACGAGAGGATCGCGGTAGGCAGCGGCGCTGCGCTGCCTACCGCGAGTTTTAGCAGTCGGGCAATCTGGGCATCAGGGGGAACTCAGGTGAAACAACGAACCATGCCGGAGCCCCCACCCTACTCCCGCCCCCCAGGAAGCTGTGCCGGCCGTGCCAAGGGCAGGCTTGAGCAGGAAGCATTCTCGACTCACTTGAATGCTGCCGAACTCAACAGCTTCGTTAATATCCACTCACTAATTCCCTTCTACCTCCACCTGTTAAAAGTACTTGGCTAGACAGGCCTTCAGCAGCAGGTGGCTTCCTGTGGCTTCCATCAGCCTCGATCTGTCTGTCTGTCTGTCGGCATCACCTCTTCTTTTGTCAGCAGTTGGCGTTGTTATTACCCATCCAACGCCATAGCAGCACTGACAGGTCTCTAAGTTGCAGCTAACCAAGCCAACGAAGATGCCAGATGGCAGCTAGCCAAGAGCATGATGACAGGCTACTGCAGACATCCTTCATCTGTCTGCCTTGCTGGTGCCTCCTCCTCTGTCCACTTTCTCACCTCGTTGATAGACTCTCGGAAAACGCCTGGACAATGACTAGCAGCTCTTGAGTGGTAGGACAGCCAGTGCTCGACAGCCAGGGAGCCAATAGCTTCGCGAAGGCAATGACAACTGCTAAATGATTGTTGCCACGATCGGAGACCGGTCAAACGGCAGCCGGCCAAAGTGACAGACAGCTCTGATACAGCCGGTAACCCAGGTACTAATAGAAAGCTCAGAAAAGTCTCGGCAACTCGGGCAAAAAAGGGACATTCGCCTGGCAATTTAATCCGTGAAAAAGGCATTGACAGTCCCTTGCCCCATGCACAATGACCCTCTGTCGACCTGCAGCCGCAGCTCAGTCACAGCAGCTGCAGCTCAGTCACAGCAGCTGCGGTCAGCATGCCACTAAGCCTACATCCCATTGAATGGCCTCGGGTCAATCCTACAGACTCAACTAGTGTTAAGCTAAATTAGCTGCTTACGGAAGCAGAATGACTCGCCGACATAAGTAGCTATGGTGCGATGTGCGCCACACAGATCAGGCAGGAAGAATTCGCATCTGAACTATTAACATCTCGATTCGATCGTGAGCACACACAGTCACGAATCGGCTGAGCCAAGGAAGATAATGATAATACATTTGTTATATATAACAAATGAGGAATCAGAGCGCAGCATTCCTGCCGCTAGGCGTGAGATAACACGCCTGGCTAATCGGAGTGCAGCGCTGAGATGCAGACGACGGGATTTCTGTGAACGATTACACCTGCACTTATAATAATAACAAAAATAATAATACATTTGTTATAGTGCCCTCAGAGAACCCGATCTCTTTCTTGGCACTTTACATTTGCTACAAAAAATACGCATGGCTATCTTACTTGTTACGCTACCTATAAAGATAGCTTTGCAATAAACCGACTGCAGCAAAAGGTGGTCACGATGGATGTGAGAAAGAAAAAGGCCTGGCCTAAAGATCTCACGGTAGTCCAAATCGATGGCTTACCAATTGAACCAGAACTAGTGTAAGCTTAATTCGCACAGTATGGACTCTAAAACTGGCACCCAAACGGTGAGCCCTGTCGGTGCTATTGCCTATTAGCCTGCACCAGTGAACGATTCCGGAAGCTGCCACCATTGCTTTTCAAGGCAGGCCTGTTAGGTGGTGACAAGGCGACCCGGATACTCTCAGCAGACCGGAGCGGCCCAGCCTAAGAGCACGGGCATGCAACAGATCTACAATATCATCGTGCAATAGATCGGTCAACAGATCATGGAGCAGATGTGCTACAGCTCATAAGAAGTGGTCACCTGAACAGACGGCCACTGACGGGAAATCGTGGCCTCTGCCAGCAGTCGGCCAAGATGCAGCATAAAGATACCTCCGATTTCGAGCTACCGGGTGCTTTGAGTTCCAAGTATGGTGCAGTGGTGACATAGAACTGCCGTGCATGGACACACAAGCACATGCACCGCCCATGCACCCACCTATCCACATACATACACGTGCGCACACACAGGTTACACGTGTTTGCGTGAGCACGCACATGCATTCACGCACTTGCACGCACACACACGCACACACATGCACATGCACATGGGTACAGTTATTTATCACTTCTTTATTTTGGCTGTTGTCCCGAAAAGTGTTTTGGGAGTCACCAACAAATGGCAGCAGTTACTGGGGGCCAATCAAAGAGCAGCAGCAGCAGCAGCTGCTGCTGCTCTTTGATTGGCCCCCAGTAACTGCTGCTTTCATAGAACATTCACTTCCTTCTGAGGGTTTTCATGGTCTAGTCTGAACAGAAACGTTATTGCGATGTATTTGATAATGCATGCCAGCATAACTAGGAAGTATTAAATCGACTCTCAAAATGCATGAGACTTCGAAGAAAATCGTCAGGAAATGAAAGTCAAGCAAATGGCAGAGGAGCCCTAGCCCGTTGGGCAGCTAGGGCTTCCCATGCGTGCGAATCAGGGAACGCATTACCGAAGTGCCTGATTCAGTGCGTGGGTACAGGCTATGCATCACACGGCAGTCGCACGACAGCCTGGGGTGCGGTGGGTGGGTGGGAGAGCCCGCGAGCTCCCGGACAAGCTGCACGAATGAGCGCTCGATCGCCTCTCAATACCAGCAGCACTGACTCAGAGCCTACAAGCGCCTCAACGGTGGCTCCAGCATGGGCGGTTCCTTTGCTCGGAGTACCGTCGTAGCACTCTGCCTGCAGCTAGGCTACCGATCCGATCGAGTGACGGCTACCAGCTGTCACCGGCTGCAGCCGGTGCATCAATGATGCTGGCGTGTCTCTGAGCATTGCGAATACCTGCGGGCTCGCGAAGGGTTTCACCAACCTGCACGGCATCCTGTGGCCACCTCCTCCCCAGCCCCCTCCCAGCCGCAGGCAACTCTGCGGGGCAGAGCATGAAGGCAGTCAGCTGGACGGAGGCTATAGCGGTAGCGCACTGCCACGAGCCGTACCCTACCCCTTAGTTGCCGACTGACTGTGCTCTAGCAGAGATAACGCTGTCGGCCAGCCCAGAAAGAGCATGCGTCAGGTACCTGGCGTCTGTACAATCACCATAATGCTGCTCAATTTCGACGACGCCCTCGACGATCAATCCGGGCCTGCGAGCCAGTGCTCCGAGGGAAAATATTCTGAGCGGCAGAAAAATACTGATCTAACTGACCTAGACCTGTGGGACCCGCGCTAGGGCGGTAGTCACGGGAGGACTTCCGGTCGTTCTACGCCATGGCCGCCGGGTCAACTCGGAAGCCCACTTTTGCTGACCTTTACTCCTTGTTGGGACTAGAGCCGCTAGCGAAGCAGGCCTCGATAGAAGGCTCCTGCCCTGGCGATGTGTGTGGCGTAGATGGATAGCAACCTCTGATAGGCCGTGTTGGATTGCGTGATCTCAGCCTGACCCGTGGCAGCGATCAACGCATCGAAGGAATCGAATGTGCGAGTTTGAATTTTGAAATTTGATTGCAAGTTTGAATCGAATGCCCTGCCGAAGGGCCATGCGCTGCAGTCGAGGGGTTGCTCTACTGTTCAGCAGGCGCCCGGGGTCAGATTAGATGAGGGTCAGATAAATGCTCTACCTGCGTGAAGGTGAAAAACCAGTGCCTCCTCCTCCACAACGGATGGAGATCTCCATCAACGATACGGATATCGTATCCAACGATCTCCATCTCCATCCTCCACAACGGATGGAGATTCGGTGACAGAGGGAAGACTCGCCTAATGCTCGTCACCCCTGGGTCATAGGTCATAGCCCAGGAGTAAGGTGCAAGCCATTTCCCGACCCGGTGTTGGTTTCGAGTCCTGCAATAGGCAACCTTTAAAAGCTGGACGATTGCTGCAAGCTGCCCCAGCCTTTCTGATGCTATGTATATGTGACGCTGCTGAATTGAGGCCGAGGCTCAATTGGCTCACGCCTTGCCTCAGAGGTATCGGAATGCAGGACGATTGTAGATCGGCACTAGAGTATGGCTTCTCTGGCCATAGAGATTATTTGCAATTCGTGTACTAATAGACTTAGCAATGTGGTGCCAAGATTTGACACCTTCGATTTTGAGAAGCTGTGTATAAATCCTGAGATAGTTTGACGACGTAAACGGATAATTCCCGACAGCTGACCAGAGCTGATGCTCTTGCGAATGCTCGTCAACGTAGTAGACTTGGCCAATATATGTATATATACAACACACACATATACACATATATATATATATATGTATATATGTGTGTGTGTGTGTGTGTGTGTGTGTGTGTGTGTGTGTGTGTGTGTGTGTGTGTGTGTGTGTATTACACTGCTGTCGAGAAAAAGCCACTCATTCTGAGTTTCAAAAATAACCTCAATTTGTTTTGGGGCTACTTGCTGAATTTTTTTTACAAGAACACAGCAACCGCATGAGTTAGCACTATTTGTAACAATTTTCGCATGCTGCCACCTTGGCTAGCCTACAAGGTGTGTAAAAAAACATACGCAATTACTTATTTAGCAGTTTCAAATCGGCTAAGAAGCAGCTGTGGTTTTCGTGTCCTACTCTCAAACAATGCATCTCGTCGACTATGCCGGGCGCTTCTTTGCGAATGGTCAAGGTAGACCGTAGACCAGACCTGATTCAAACTATGCAAGAAATCGAGTTTGCTAAAAATCGATGGCACTGAACAAAGGAAAAACGACCAAACAAGCATCTCAGGGTGAACAATGAAGAATAAAATTGTTCAAAAGAATTTTATACTTCATTGTTCACCCGAAAAACGCTTGTTCGTTTTTCCTTTGTTCAGTGCCATCGATTTTTTGCATTGTGTTCGAACCATGTCAGGCCTTTGGTTGTATAAGTACAAAATAGCATGTTTCAAACCATAGATGATTGCTGAGAAAATGCTAGACTTGTTTGTTGAGATACATTATTAGAGCAGGTATATTTGGGATATCATGTAAATCTTACTTCCCACTGCTTAGACGGTGCTATAAAATAATATCTTGCAAAAATGGAGACTATACCGGAAGCCGAGGGAAATTGATTAAGCCAGAAGCCCATAAGAGAATCAAATACTTATGATTATATCTTGATCCCCAGGTTGCATAGAATTTTGGGATCAACACTGCATTCGGCTGTGGTCTGTGTGCTAGTCTTATTTGACGCCTTACCATCACATTTGTTGGCCGGGCGTAGAGGAGCTGACAACCGTATTGCTGATGCAGCTGTAAGGCCCAAGAATTCAGAGATTGTTCAGACAACCTCATCTGCATCGATGTTGCATATCCCTAGAATATTTCGTTCAAAAGTGATGTTGTTTCTGCTTGGAGCCTTGAATTACTTTTCACTTTCTCATGACCCTTCGCGGCCAGCTATGATCTCATGCTAGTCTCGTTCGTACTGACGAGCATCCAATGATCGTGTCTTTTAATCTTGCCAAGTCGGTGACCCGTGTACTGACCCGGAAAGACCGGATCGTGAGCCCTGGAAAGCTGAATGACAACCAACTCATATGGCCGGCTGAACTAAAGTGAGGTGAGCCAGTGGCTCGCACAAGCCATGACTGAGGCGTAAGATGGTGTGAGTTTGCTTTACGATTGGCCGCTCGATGATACGATTGGAGGCTCGACTGTGGCTACGGTGCCCAATGAGCTTAATGAGCGACTGAGAGGGAGACAGAGGGAAAAAGGGAGAAAGGGGAAAGAAGGAGGGATGAGAGAGGGAGGAGGAGAGAGGGAGAGATATGAAAGAATGGAGGGGGAAGAGGGGAGTGAGAAGTAGAGGAGAGAGAAGGGAAAGGAGAGAGACACACACACATTGAGGGGAAGAGAGAGAGAGAGAGCAGTAGAGAGAGGGTGAGAGAAGTAGAGGGAGGGGAGAGAGAGGGGGAGAGAGGGGTAGAGAGAGAGAGAGAGAAAGAGAGAGAGAGAGAGGGAGAGAGAGAGAGAGAGAGAGAGAGAGAGAGAGAGAGAGAGAGAGAGAGAGAGAGACAGAGGAGAGAGAGAGGAGAGAGAGAGAGAGAGAGAGAGAGAGAGAGAGAGAGAGAGAGAGAGAGAGAGAGAGAGAGAGAGAGAGAGAGAGAGAGAGAGAGAGAGAGAGAGAGAGAGAGAGAGAGAGGGAGAGACAGAGAGAGACAGAGAGAGAGAGAGACAGACAGACAGACAGACAGACAGACAGACAGACAGAGACAGAGAGACAGAGGCAGAGAGGGAGAGACAGACATACAGAGACAGGGACAGAAAGACAGACAGACAGAGAGACAGAGAGACAAAGAGACAGAGAGACAGAGAAACAGAGAACCGGAACTCCTGCTGGGTGATCTGCAGCAGCTGAGAGTACCGAGACACCTTGCCGCAGCTAAGTGAAAAGATCCAGGGGCTGCTAGACGAGCCTGAAAGAAGGCTGCCCGATTGCAGGACTCACCCCTGAGGCTGAGCAGTGATTCTTTCAAGTCCGACAAGCAGGCAGAAAGACCGGCCTTCGTCTGCTGCTGCAGCCAGCGGCAGCTGCTGAGCTAATATTATTCTACTAAGCTCGCACATTATTAACGATGGCTAAGCACAGAGGATGCAAGACTACTCTGTCGTTGAGAGCTCTCTCTCTCTCTCTCTCTCTCTCTCTCTCTCTCTCTCTCTCTCTCTCTCTCTCTCTCTCTCTCTCCTGGGAGCTGCCACCTGCTCCTTCCATGCTGCAAGCCTCCCAGAAAGACAGAGTTGAGTGCACACAGAAAGCCGTCCGCCTTCTCTCCTGACGTCAAGGAGAGGAGAAGCTTACTGTGCAACCTCGACTGATAGATTCAGAAAGCACGAAGCAGGAGTCCCCCATAGGAGCCCAGCAGCGCCCTGTGAAAAGACGTCTCGCTCTCGCGCTAGCAGCAGCTAGCCCAGGAGCTGCAAGCCAAGTGCTGCTCCAATCGGGCATATCAACTCCAGTGAAGTACTCCGGCGCCTGGGCAGCGAGCCAAGCAGCAAGCGAGTGCCATCGGCCATAACTCGGTCCGAACTCTGCTGCTGCTGCTGCTTGCACTAGATGCAGCTTGAGCCATAGCATTGGATGTGCGCTGCTCACCATTTCCGCCTTCACCGATGCCGCCGCCATCAGCAATGGCCAGGCTGCCATCGTCGACGACACGCGACCCCTCCAACCGGCAGGCTGCACAGAGAACTAAGCCGTGGCCAGACAAGCCTGGGCACACCTGAAAGCGCAAAGGAATCGTGCATTGCTGTCCTGAGAACTGTGGCAGGCATTTTACGGCGCCACCGGCTTACCGTCGAGCCGCCGAGCAGTCCCAAAATCCTGCGAAAAGTTGTTGATACTCGTGCAGCTGAGACAGCAGTCCTAATATAGGACAACGTTGGTGCAGAGCAAAGGATTGTTTCGGGAAGGATTATAACATCTAGGAGGAGTGGGAGCGTGACCTTACAGAGGCCACCAATCGGCCGCACGGCTGACGGCACTAGGTCGGGGTGCCCCTACGATGCTGCCAGCCACAGGAATGTATGTTCAACGCACTCGGAACCTTGAGGGGAACCCTGCTTAAAGTGGAAATCCTCGTAGAAACAGTGCCGCGAAGTCGTGCAGCAGCTGATGCCCAATCGATTGAATTTGGACTTCGTTTCTTCAAGTGCTCATCCTTCGTTGGTCACTCGGTCGGTCAGGCGGTTTCAAGTCACGTGGTTTCACGCCACGCCCACATTGCACAGGATGCTTCACTGTGCTCGATCAGCACATTAAGGCTGAAAGCCTTGTTGTGCTGAATCCAGCTTATGTTATCAAGTTTCTCACGTTGATATCACAAGCTAACTCTGTACGATCTTCTTGCCGGCATCAGTTCGTGAAACCCGACGAGGTAGGAGGGGCATGCACAGTAAATTTGCAGCCACCAACCTCAAGAGTGAGCTGATTAGAAACGCAGCTGTCTTTGCCATGCATCGACTAGGCCAGAGTACATGGCCCGGTCAGGTCAGAGTCAAAGTATAAGGCCCGATCAGGTCAGGGTAGCTGTCCTCAAACTGCATTTTTGAGAGCATCCAGAACAAAACAGAGATCATAAGGCATATATGTATGTACATAGCGAATGTGTGCACCAGCATGTTATGATATGATAAGCAATACGTGTAGCAATTCGTGTAGCAATGCGTGATATGATAAGCAACACACACGCACACACACGCACGCACGCACGCACATGCGGGCGAGCGAGCATATATATATATATATATATATATAGAGAGAGAGAGAGAGAGAGAGAGAGAGAGAGAGACTTGTATTTGTTCAGAGTGTGCTAGCATCTTGAACACTTACCTATCCATTTGTGGCCAGCAGGAGCCAAAGAAAGTTAAAAGCTTAAGGACTGAAAGAAGCTGCTCTGAATCTGGAGACACCAGACACCACCTAGAGACACCAATCACCAGCTTCCGACCTGTGGCTCTTGCCTGACAGCAGCTTTTCTTATGGGCATGCCTCTCAGCCAAAGTACCGGGTTCCTAACATTTGCACTCAACCAGCCAGTCGGATTCGACAAACCTTGATTCGTTTGGTACTGGGGCATCATAATTATCAGCTGCAAGACTCGACCTATCGGCTGCAGCAACTGAGGGCACCGGATGCTTCTACTTGAGCCTTGGAGGGGGCCTCGGAGGTCGGTCTCCAGCAGAGGCACCAGAGCTCCGGTGAGCTGCCATCACTGGATACCGGCATTCGAGCAAGAGCATCAAACTAAGGTCGGTGTGCTGAATTCGGAGCCGATGTGCAAGTGCACTCAGTTTACAGCCATTACTGTCAACTCTGTCTGCAGTTTTTCTTTCATCCGGTGCATGTTTAAATAAGTGGTAATTACATTTCTGCCTTATTACCACAACTGATATGTCAGTTCAAACCAATTTTTCACTGCTTGGTCAAAAAAAGCTAGGCCACAAGACTACAGCCAAGCAACCAGAAGGCTCTAGGTAAGCAACTCTGATACTGCTGCTGCTGCTGCTGCAGATGCTGCAGCTGCAAGAACAAGAGCTCAGAGCTGAGGCAGCTGAGCTGTAGCAGTTGTACACCTAATCACTGCTGCCCAGGCGTCTGTGGCCTTATCCAGGACGTGAAGTCCGAGAAGGAACAGAAGACAGAACATATGAGGACAGAAAAAATTTAGTGAACCAGACAGCTTAAACCAAGTGCAGTGAAAGAAGAAAGCAGAAGGAGATAGAGACTTAGAGAGAGACAGAGAGAGACAGAGAGATAGAGAGAGAGAGAGAGAGAGAGAGAGAGAGAGAGAGAGAGAGAGAGAGAGAGAGAGAGAGAGAGACAGAGACAGAGACAGAGACAGAGAAAGACAGAGACTTAGAGAGAGAGACTTAGAGAGAGAGAGAGAGACTTAGAGAGAGAGAGACTTAGAGAGAGAGAGAGAGAGAGAGAGAGACAGAGACTTAGAGAGAGAGAGAGAGAAAGAGAGACTTAGAGAGAGACAGAGAGAGACAGACAGACAGACTGACAGACAGAGACCGATGAGACCGAGATCAATTAGGAAAAGAGAGAGCCAAAAAAAGAAAGGTAGAGGTAGATTGAAAGAGAGAGAGAGAGACAGAGAGAGAGAGAGACAGAGAGAGAGAGAGAGAGAGAGAGAGAGAGAGAGAGAGAGAGAGAGAGAGAGAGAGAGAGAGAGAGAGAGAGAGAGAAGAGAGAGAGAGAGACAGAGAGAGAGAGAGAGAGAGAGGAGAGAGAGAGAGAGAGAGAGAGAGAGAGAGAGAGAGAGAGAGAGAGAGAGAGAGAGAGAGAGAGAGAGACTTAGAGAGAGAGAGACAGAGACAGAGACAGAGACAGAGAGAGACAGAGACAGAGACTTAGAGAGAGAGACTTAGAGAGAGAGACAGAGAGAGAGAGAGAGACTTAGAGAGAGAGAGAGAGACAGAGACAGAGACAGAGACTTAGAGAGAGAGAGAGAGACAGAGACAGGGACAGGGACAGAGACAGAGAGAGACAGAGAGAGAGACACACAGAGAGACAGACAGAGAGAGAGAGAGAGAGAGAGAGAGAGGACGGAGACAGAGAGGGACAGACAGACAGACAGACTGACAGACAGAGACCGATGAGACCGAGATCAATTAGGAAAAGAGAGAGCCAAAAAAGAAAGGTAGAGGCAGATTGAAAGAGAGAGAGAGAGATAGAGAGAGATAGATAGAGCAGACAGAAGATAGTGGCAGAGAAATGGACAGGAAAAAAGAAACAAAAGAGGAAAGGAGCAGAGCATTCGAGGCAAGGTGCACTTGCAGGCACCTGCTTGCATCGTCACCTACCCTGCAGTCGTCACTTCCTCCACTGTCCGGCTCGCTTTCTCCTTCTCCCAGAACGAACATCGGGCCCAGGGGTCCGGTGGTGCCCGAGTGCCGCCGCATCCGCTGCTGCATCGGCGTAGGCGACAAGGCACGAAGACCTGCCGACGAATCGGCCGACAAGTTTCCGGTGGCAACCATCAGCTGCAGCATGCTGCTGCTGCCATTGCAAGAAAGGTGCGACAGAGCGTTGTCGCTCTTGCTGCGCCGGTAGACTGGCGCGGTGCGCTGCTGCGACAGCCTGCTGCATCCTCCCTGCAGCGTCACATGAGCGGCGGCCTCGTGGCAGCCACCCTCCACGGAGGCCCCGAGCCGGGCGCCTGAGGCGCTGCCTCCGCCGCCGCAGCCCGGCGGGTCGTTGGACAGAGAGCGCTCTGGCAAACAGCTGCTTGCCGACAGCGAGCTGGGACTGGACGCCGAGCTCGGCTTGACAAGTGCGCCGGCGGTGAACAGCGAGTGACTCCGACGCTCCCTCGCCGCCGCAGCCGCCGCCGGTGGAGGCGGCGGCAGCGTGGCAGCGCCGGAGCAGCGAGGCAGCGACGTCGAGCTGCAGCTTCCGGGGGCAGCCGCCGCTGCTGCATCCCTGCGTGGCAGCTCTGCGCTCCAGCGCCGGGCAAAGAGCCTGAATATGCGACTCTTGGCAGTGGTGTCCGACTTCTTCCGAGGCTGCTGCTGCTGCTGCTGAAAATGCGCCGAGTGGCTGCCGCCTACGCCGCCGCCAGCAGCAGCAGCAGCTTCCCCTGGCTGGCTTTGGTCACCGAAGCACTTGGCCGGCCATGAGCAGTGCATCGGATCGTCGTCCTCTCTCTCGTCGTCACACGGTGTCGTGACAACAGTGCCCTCGGCAGCTGCAGTCATGCCTACGGACGATTCTCAGCAGCAGAGAGTTGGGCTGCTGCTGCTGCCGAAGTAGCAGCAGCAGCAGCCTGCGACCGACAGGCAGTCACTGAGCAGCCAGAGATACACGCCGCCGTAGCCGCCGCTGCTGCGGCTGCTGCTGTTGCTGTGGCTGCAGCTGCTGCGTTGCTGGCTGCCACCTCTCTCCTCTTCTGCCACGACCAGATGTAGATGGGGGGCCGGCCGAGTCAGAAGTGGGCAGGATTAGATGCCCTCGGGGAGGTGATCGGTGCCACCCTTGGCAGTCCGAACAACCAATGGAAATCGTTCTTTAAATGGGGTGCCTACTGGTTGGTTCACAAAGCCTGGCATTCACCGGCTTGCCAGGGATGATTATGCCAGGATGCCCGGCTGTAGTAATCTATGCAACCGCCTGGCGTTTCAGGATACCATTCATCTTCACCTGCCCATACACTTCCTTGGCACGACAGGAATAATGAGTCTCTGTGTGATAGCTCGTTGACTGTATGGCAGTTAACGAATTCCTTGGGAGGACTGGGTACAGATGCCTTGCCGAACCAAGACGGTCGACAGGCGCCTCCGAGTGCTGTGGCTGTTACCTTGGAGACTTTCTACCGAGAGAGGACTTTGGTTATCTCAGGCACGACCCAAGGACCCGGTCTGATCTGGTGCAGGTGCTTACTTCACGCCACTGAACGGATCAGCACCGGATCAAAAACGAAATGCTGCCAATTCGAACTCGAGCTGAAAGCAGGCAAACAATAGGCGTCAAAGTGAAAGGCCGGTCATCATCCTCACCATTCATCATCTCTGTAGCATCCCAAGAGCCTTGGCAGCTTTCAGCGTCCAGCCCGCAGCAGCCATCGATGGATTAGCCACTGCAGGACTCTCTCAACATGTACGAAAAGCCCCGGGGGCCCCCCCCCCCGAGACCACACGCACTCACACACATCGGCAGAGTGAGGATATCCCTGGCCAGAAGCCGGAGCGACCTCGAGGGGGCTGACTCGGCCTCCTCAGGATGCCTCCTCGTCTGCTTCCCGAGGAGCCTGAGCACCGGCAGGAGCTGCACGAGACTGACCGCTGCAGGAGAAGCTTCACTCTGCCCTTTTGGATAGCAGGGCTAGTTAGCACCCGACAAGTTTCTGGCCAGACAGACGATCGAGCAGATGCCGACCATCTGCGCGGCCTATGACTCCCGGTCGATGCGCCTGCTGCCACATTAGCAACTACATCTCTAGCGATAGGGCAAGGAAGCAGCAGCCTCCTGGCAGCAGCCACCGATGGCTGCTGCATTAGCTACATCGGCAGGCAGAGCCTCTCTGCGCACGGCTCCGGCTGAGAGAGGAGCTCGCAGGTCTGCGCTACCAGTGCTCCTCGAACCCACCAACCTAGCTTTGCGACCGGATGTAGCTCCCATCCCCCTCGGCACTGGCCAGCAGCAACTGGATGGGCCTGCCGAAGAGAAGAGTGTGTGCGGAGAAAACGTGCGCTCTTTGCTGCATCTACGATCCCTGATCCCTGTATGCGTATATTCGCTGCTGGCTTTCGGTGTGACTACTGCCAAGATGCTGCACTGTCTTCAGGCACCACAAGCTGAGGCTGATCCTGCTGCTCTGCTACGCAGTGCTACGCGGCTGCACCCTGCTGCAATGGAAGCATGTGTTTTGTCTCGTTCAAAGATAAGAGGTCGCTTTGGTTTCTTTCTTGCCATGCAATGGCCATGGATCCTGAAAAAAAATCTTTGCCGGTCGGATCCTGTTTCGAGAGAGCTTGCACTTTCAGTGTCACATCTGCATTGTTAGCATCTAGCTGTTCTCCTGTTGTCGCTCAGAGCAGGTACTCGGAGCAGGAAGTCACGAACGATCGACCCGATTAAGCGACTGTTAGGTCGAACGAACGATCGACTGATTAGGCGACTGGCGATTGTTTGTCGGCGACTGTTAGGTCGCCGACAAACAATCAAAAGAGCAAAAGGCTCTGACAGCTTTGCCTGCGTGTCTTGTATGGCTCTTCTCAAACCAGTACCTAAGCCGGATCTCGAGAGGCCTCTTTGCACAACAGCGACTCTCACAGATCCCCAGGGAAGGCAGATGTCATTGACCGACAGTGCAGTAGACGTTCGACATCCCTCAAGCCGAAATTAGGCTTCGAATAATAAGCCTGTCACTTATTATTGATAGTATCTCGCGACCACCTTAATACTGCCCTAATAATGACTCACCAGGCCAGCAGGAACGTACTGGCATTGGAGAGCTATGCAGCTGAATCTGCCTCACTACTGAGCTATTAAGCAAGGTGACTCTCTTGACTCTGGGCAGCTGCAGACAAAGAAGTCGTAGTAGACCCTACTGCCAGACTCATTTCAAATGAGCGTAAACCACCAGATTTTGACTATTTTCTCAGCTGTAACTGCAAAGTGTCTTAATCATGCTAGTTGGTCAACTTGATGGAATGAGCTGCACTAGCGCCTCTATCGCCCGATGCCAGGCGGCGCCCAGCCGTCCAGCACGCCTCCTTCGTCGAGACAATCCCTGTAGCCTCTCCCAGGTGACTAGAGAGAGTGACTCTGGAGGCTTGTCGCAAGAGACTATCGTATTTATATAGAAGGCTGGATAGGCCGTCGGCCGGCTAGCCATCAATCAGCCTTCAGCTTTATGCTAATTTTAGACGGGATTTAGGGGTACAAACCGAATTTGGCCTGCTGCATAAACAGTCCACCCTGCCAGGGCATCTATACCTCGAATCAGGTTAGAGTTTTGTCGGCTAGGAAGCCTTGGACATCCTTTACTCCAGGAATAAGCAGCACTGGTCCAGAAACCTCAGTAAAGTTATAGGTCGTTTCGGCTCTCATATAAAGCGCCGCCCACTTACCAGGAAGCTGACCTCGAAAATTGGAAAAGGTCATTTGTGCCCGACTTCGGGCTCCATAAAGATTCCCATTTTTTTCAATCTAGGCTGGTCTTATAGACGTGGCTGCTTTCCGAAGCCTCCTCGCTTCAGGATCTCCGATCGGAAGGAATCTAGTCTACCAGTTGCATTCTTGAAAGTTCTAAGGAGGTCTGCCGGCCGGCAAGCTTGCGACATCTTGTCTCAGGCTTTCCAACTATAGGTCGTCACCCATACGCTTTTCTTCTGGGAGCGGCTAAAAAACCCTTCTGGACTTCACATAGAAGATACGACAATTCAAGGTCTGTTTTCAGAAGAAGCTCTTGGTTTATATAGGAAGAACACCATATTTTTTTGGAAATACTATTGCCCGAAGGAATGCGTATATTCGGAACTCGCCAATCAGCTAGTACATTAACCTCTAGACTTGGAAGGAAGCTTAAGAGGCCCGCAGGTGGGTATCTTCAGGATTTCAAAAGTTTGACCTTGAGTGGCTGTGACCTGAGGTCTCTGAAAGTCAAGCATCGCACGGCCTACTCTCCTGCCATCACTGCTTAGATAGCCGCGCGTGTGATCCCACTACGTCGTCGCCTAGCCATATCGAGCGGACAAGGCTTGGCTGAATGCTCATACATTCTTGGGCGACTTGCTCCGTTCAGCTAGAGCCGCAGGTCTCGCCTGCATATCTAACTATATAGTGCCAATTATACAACTTTTTAGCCGAAGGATTTCGGAATGGCTATTGGCCTCCCGCACTACCCTTAATGATTAAATAAATAAATAAATCCTAGCTGATTGACCGCGATCCGAGCGCTGGAGCCGGAAAGCCGGCCGCCACTCGCCATTGGCTATTTAGCTAACGTCGAACTCGGCGATCCTCCGAGGGGGGAGGGGAGGCGACTGAGGCTGAAGCTTTGTAGAAATCCCATCGCCCGGCAGGCCCCTCCAGTTCACTCCGATGAAATCTGCATGAGCGTCCAATACGTAATATTCCACGGACAGAACGCGGCGACATTATTGCTGACGACTCGCTTGGAGTGTTTTCGTCGACCGCGACTTGGCTGAAATCGGCTGACCGCCCGACAGTTACTGTCGCTACCCATTCGTAGCGAGGCCAATTCTTTCTGTCATTCGACGGGATCAGTCAAAACTGGCGGCGGAGTAGCCATCGTCGGACGTCCCTTCCTCAATTTCAAGCCTCAATTGCAGTCTCCTCGAATCTCTGTCTTTCGAATCTCTTATTTTAAGTCTCAAACAGCTTCCAAAGGCTGAGACTTATCTCGCCCCGGTACGATGCGGTCCTTGATTTCAGATGGTATTTTTTCTGCAATTTTGATTCCGCGTTACAGAAAGCGTCCCTTTCAATTCCGCGTTACAGAAATCATCCTTGCTGGGTGACTTTGTATTCATTTCGACCATCCAACTGACCCCTGAGGGCACAATCTCGTACATTGGCTGATTCATTTTCACTTGTGGCTCATGTAAATGGCCCCACTCACAACAAAGGTCACAGCTCAGTCAAGTATTCGCCCGCGATAGCTGTTAACTTTGACTATTACCAAATTGGGCAATCGAGCCTCAAGCGGAACTTATTTGGACTGCAGTTTGCGTACCCTTTGTTATTCAAAATCAACTCCGAAGAGCAAAATCTTGAGACCATTGATGTTATTACCGTCCTCAAAAAATATTCTCCTCGCCCTTGCTGCTCAATTCTCTACCCGCTCTGCCCTCACAGGCTACAATGTGACACGTGCCAGTTTTCTGGACGGTTCTTTTCCTCCGACTATGCACATCGTACGCCCTCCTACAGCTGGCCAATACTCGACTGCTAACAGTAAATGAGCGAGAACTGTGAAGCGAAAACATTGGAATGAACACCAAAGATGACTAACTAGACGAGTTACAGATAATCAATCAAAAATGCTTATGTCGACGACTGACTTAGCATCTTGGTTAGTAATAATACATTTGTTACCTTTACATTTATTACATTACAGTGCCCTCATAACTCAATCTATTTCTAGGCACTTTATATTTGCTGCAAAGGAAGCATCGAATGGTCAGTGGTAGCATGCTCAATAAACAACAAGAATAACGTGGTTAGGGGTGCCATGCACAAGGTCAGCATGCAAGTATAGTTAGTGGCAGCATGCACAGTGTCAACACATATGAGCACATAAAGGACGAATCACAGGGACCCACTAAATACTGTGATGAATAGATGCGCTTTAGTTTCTTTTTAAATGTGGTCAAGTCAGGAGATGTCGTGACGCAAGTCGGGAGTGAGTTCCGGGCCTTAGGAGCATACGAACTAAAGGATCGGTCTCCAATGTATATGAGGTCCGTACGAGGTATAGGTAAACAGTTAGATTCCGAAAAGCACGTGGTACAACGCTAAGCCTGGTGGGGGAATAGATCTGATAGGTAGGCTGGAGAGAAAAAAAGAAGAAACTTAAAAGTGAGTGACAAAACCTTGAAGTCGTTGGGTTGCTTCACTGGGAGCCAGTGCAGGGCGGCGAGAAGCGGGGTGATGTGGTAACTGCGACGCACACGACAGACAAGCCTAGCGGCAGAGTTTTGCACAAGCTGTAAGCGCCTGATTGCTCAGGCCGGTAGACCATCAAGCAGTGAGCAACAGAAGTCAAGACGGGATGTCACAAAAACGTGGACCAATTTAGATGCGGTATCTCTGTCTAAACAAGCCCAAATTTTAGCGATTTTATGTAGCTGAAAGTAGGCAGAGCTTACTTTGGAGCCGATGTGGTCGTCTAATGAAAGGTCTCTTTAAAACACGACATCTCGATTAAGTGCAGATTAAAAAGGATATACATATGCAGAGCCGATTGCGAGCAATAGCCTTTCCAGTTTCTGAATCACACTTGGCTTGCCCATAACTAGTAAGTTGGTATTACCATCATTCAATTTAGGAAAATTTGCTGACACCCATGTGCGAATGCCATCAATACATGCAGCAAAGGAGTTGAGAGAATTCGACGTGCTGAAGGGCTGGGAGGGATCAAAGCAAATAATAGTAATAATAATAATAATAATAATGCACTTGATAAAGCGCCCTCAGAGAACTCAATCTCTCTCTAGGCGCTTTACATTTGCTGCAAATGGAAATGCAATTGAATGGTGAGTAAAATCATGCTTGATAAACAAACAAAATGAATAACATGGTTAGGGGTGACATGCACAGGGTCAGCATGCAAATGTGGTTAGTGGCAGCATGCACAGTGTCAGCACGCATAAGCACATCAAGGACGAATCACAGGGACCCACTAAATGCTGTCCTAAATAGGTGCGTTTTTAAATTCTTTTTAAATGTGGTCAGGTAAGGGGATGTTCTGACGCAGGTCGGGAGGGAGTTCCAGGCTTTGGGAGCATACGAACTAAATGCACGGTCTCCAAAGCATTTGAGGTTTGTACGGGGTATTTATAGACTGTTGGATTGCGAAAAGCGGGTGGTACGATGCTTGGCCTGATGGGAAAGTAGATCTGAGAGATAGGCTGGAGCCAAAGAATTAAGTGACCTAAAAGTGAGCGACAAAACCTTGAAGTCAATCCGTTGCTTGACTGAAAGCAATGGTACGACCTAGTGTCATCCACACAAAAGTGAAAGCCTAGATTGTGCTTGGAAATCTCATCGGCGAGAGGGAGAGCATAAACCGTGAAAAGAACGAGACCCAGCACGGAGCCCTGAGGAGGTACCCCCTATTTCAGAGGTTCCTCGGATGATCTTTGTCCAATCTGAAGCTAGCTTGAGATGAAAAAGCTTCTCCAGACTCTTTGTCAGCATGTAGAGTAAACTAAAGTAAATTTTAGCTCATTCAATTCAATAAAGGCAGAAGATCCTAATAGTTATCACCACCCCGTAGTGCCAAAAACTATTGCTTCTGGAAGAGACGAATCCATAGACTGGGTCGTTAAGTGCGAGTGCCTCAACCGTCTGGACTAGCCCCAACGAGACGAACCCGTAGACTTGGTCGTTAAATACGTGTGCCTCAACCGTCTGGACTAAATCCCAACGGGTATACAGACAGAAAAGATCAGGAAGTCCTTCCCCAAGGTAAAATCATGGCTGAACTCCTCACTCTCAGTTCCTCGCGTTCCCTCACTATCCATCTTCAAGCCTTCCAATAATGATTCTAAGGTAATTTCACATTCTCAGCAAAACTACTCAAAAAAAATCCGACCCTTATGCGTGCTGTTCTGCTACAAAGATGCATAGATTGGCTATGTAAGTGCAATCCAATGGAGATATCCGTAACCTCAGGTCTTGTCTCCGGATTCTTCAAGGAGCTGTTGATAGGCCACACATTAAGAAGGCAACACCAGAAGTAGGAGAGACGTAGGTCTCGTCTCACGACGATTGATCCCCTTTTCATTCTTTCACCAAACGACCGTTCGTGACGGAAGCTTACGCGCTGTGGGTCCAAGAAGAAGCAGAACTAACCTCGACGACACGGGCACCTGCTCTCCTGCCGCCGACTCCAGCACATCCTTTTCAGCAGTCCTAGGCTGCCACTTCACCCACTTCCTCGACAGTCTTCGCGGTTCAGCTTCCACAGGCTTTCGCAGGCTTCCATTTCTCTGCTGCTCCAAATTAAATCATTTGGTATTGCAGTATACGGGCGCTTGTACTTTGAGAGGAAGGCCACCGGAAGCTCTTCAGCGAACACCTACTTAAAAAAATACTAGCTGATTTAGCAGCCTCTTTTGTATAGCGACAGAAGAGCCTTTACGGCTCGCTATCACCTCAGCTTGCAGTGGCGATACAAGATCGCTCACCGAAGGATTGGAACTCATGACTTTGGGACCGAGGTCGTGAGAAGCAACCGCCTTACCTAGTCTGCCATCACGGCTTACTTAGTCTTTCTGGCTGTGTGGAGTTACAGGCAGACATGCATTCTTGACATGACGTATCCTGACTGAGTAAAGCCCTCTTAACCTTCCCTAAGGAAAAGCCTGCACGCAACTCCGCAACCAACATATACCTCGGCAATTCCCCAAGCAGAGCTGGCAAGAGCAGCGGGTGGGAGTTTGCACAGCATACGTAACGTGCCTAGAAAGAGATTAAGTTCTCTGAGAGCGCCGTACAAATGTTTTATTTTTATTATTCTTATTATTAGCAAGCGCTCCAAGATGACAAAAGTACGAGCCAACTATTCAAGATTGCGGAACAAGGAAAGCAGGACGTGCAACGACCTTCGGCTGGTTTTGGATGTCATGGCGTCAAGTCGGACTATTAACTAGGTAAACGATAAAGATAAAAGCGAAACTCTTCCAATCCAATACGTCACCTTATATGGAATGCGAATAAATGCAGGTGACGGTAAGAACTAGGCATCCGCTTTAGACGCTGTAGTTCAAAAACCTTACAGTATTGCTTTAGCGTCTAGAGCTAAAAGTACGAAATTTACTTTATCATTTTCAGCGTACAAAGGTACGTAAAGGAGCAGACAGCTGCTTACTACATAGCCTTCGTGGCGTAGTGGTATGCTACACATCGCATGTCGCCGTTTCATTGAGATTCCGAGTTAAAAATCAAAGGAACACTAAAAATGCAGATCGGTAGGTCGCTTTGCTTGAGGATTCAAGTCTACGACACCTGGCGAGTGTGAAGGTGGCTACCGCTGCTGCCGTTACGTGCGACCTTGATCGTGATTCTTTTACAGCACTTTTAAAGTGCCTAGAGAGAGAGAGAGATTAAGTTCTACATGGACGCCACATAAATGTATTTTTTTATTATTATCATTACTATTAGTTGCTTGCTAAAATCAAGCGAAGTAAGTCCACCGTTAATAAAATATAGTATAGCCGCCTACTGAATTGATATATAGTATATAGTATATATAGTATAGCCGCCTGAAATTGAGTTTTCAGAATTTTGACTACTGGTCTAACTGGTTCGATCTCATACTAGTGAAAGATTTCTTGTGTACCATCTGTATGCAATTCGTCCACGATGTCAGTGTGGCACCCAATACAAAGTTGGGGAATATGGTGGAGGTTGCTCCAAAAATGCTGTTCTCCTGCCTCGTGGGGTCGGTACACTACGAATTGGATGCGCCAGGGCTTGCCTGGGTAACAAGCACTTTTCGAAATGCCGGAAAAAAGCCTGACATATCCGTATAGATAAAGCCTGAGCCGAATCGCTACCGGCTTCGGCATCGAGGCGGCGCTGCACACAGCCGCCGGACACAGACGTCGATGACATTAGGCTGTTCATTTCCTTTTAGCTTCTGTTCTTGGGTCTAAGGTGTGTTTTCCTAATCCCTTACGCCTAAAATGCGTAGTAGTTAGCGTAGCTTGAGTTATCGTCGCGAACAGCACAGAACGCCTGTCGACGAGAGCAACGCCACCGGTTTATTTCACCTCTCGCGGAGCAGGGCGAAGCACGACTCTCTTCGCCCCTCTCACCCAGAGGAGTGTCCCCGACTCCCTCGTCATAACAATCACCAATAGCACGTCCCGAATGCCTACCGCATCGAGCGTCGCAGCCCACTCGTACAACGATCAAGGGCAGCGTCATTATTTAAATTAAAACACAGCTAGCTATTGTTCTACAAAAACTTTATACTTCTGTAGTCGAGACAATGTAATCTTGAAATTCCCCGGCTCCGCTTGTTAGGCACGGTGCGGAAATCAGGTTTACAGTTACAGCATCTCCTCCGTCTCAATTAGGGAGTATTAAGCGGACATGGCACTGTAGGGTAATAATAATAATAATAATAATAATATTGCACTTGATAAAGCGCCCTCAGAGAACTTAATCTCTTTCTAGGCGCTTTACATTTGCTGCAAAGTGATACGCAATAGAATAGTAAGTAAAATCATGCTTGAAAAACAAACAAAATGAATAACATGGTTAGGGGTTACATGCACTGGGTCAGCATGCAAATGTGGTTAGTGGCAGCATGAACAGTGTCAGCACGCATAAGCACATCGAGGACGAATCACAAGGACCCACTAAATGCTGTCCTAAATAGGTATGTTTTTAATTTTCTTTTAAATGTGGTCAGGTCAGGGGATGTTCTGATGCAGGTCGGGAGGGAGTTCCAGGCTGTGGGAGCATACGAGCTAAATGCACGGTCTCCAAAGGATTTAAGGTTTTTACGAGGTATTTCTAGACTTTTGGATTCCGAAAAGCGAGTGGTACGATGCTTTGCCTGATGGGGTAGTATATCTGAAAGATAGGCTGGAGCCATAGAATGAAGAGACCTAAAAGTGAGCGACAAAACCTTGAAGTCAATCCGTTGCTTGACTGGTAACCAGTGCAGGTCGGCGAGAAGTGGAGTAATGTGGCAACTGCGACGCTCACGACAGACAAGCCTAGCTGCAGAGTTTTGCACCAGCTGCAATCGCCTGATCGCACATGCTGGTAGGCCAGTAAGCAGTGAGTTGCAGAAGTCGAGACGAGATGTCACGAATGCATGGACCAACTTGGACGTGGTATCCTTATCTAAACAAGCTATAATTTTAGCAATGTTATGAAGCTGAAAATAGGCTGATTTGACTGTGGAGCTGATGTGGTCGTCTAACGAGAGGTCGCTTTGGAATATGACACCTAGATTTCGAGCTGATGCAACTGGAGATATGCTGGCAGAGCCAATTTTGAGCGTCAGCCTTTCCAATTTCTGAATAACACTAGGTTTGCCCATAACTAGTAAGTTAGTTTTATCATCGTTTAGTTTTAGAAAATTTGCTGCCATCCATGATCGGATGTCATCAATGCATGCAGCAAGTGAGTTGAGAGAATTTGAGGTGCTCGAAGGCTGGGAGGGATCAAAGCAAAGGTACAACTGAGTGTCATCCGCATAGAAGTGAAAGCCTAGATTGTGCTTGGCAATCACATCAGCGAGAGGGAGAGTATAAACGGTGAAAAGAACCGGACCTAGCACAGAGCCCTGAGGTACTCCATATTTTAGAGGTACTTCAGATGATCTTTGTCCATTCACGTCAACACTCTGGAGTCTCCCACTGAGATAGGACCTGAACCACTGCAGAGCAGTGCCAGTGATGCCCAGGCGAGATGAGAGGCGCTCTAGAAGTACTTTGTGATCGATGGTATCCATAGAATTGTAGCAGTACGGGTGCCTTAAACTAACATTTAAGCATACGTTATTGCCGAGAACGAGATTTTTAATTAACCTCATTTGATTGGCATGGTATCAACGGGTTGCTTGCGCCCAGCAGATGCGGCGGCTGCGTTAAAATGTGCGAGACTTGCAAAAAATACTTCGGCATCCCTAGTGGCCATTAACACAAGCCCCAGACACCTCATTTGACATGTGAAGACAGAAAGGAAAATCTTTAAGGTATGGCGAATGACTACCACTCACGAAATGGGATTTCTCGCATAATATTGGTTACGATGTGCAACATCTTTTATTGATTTATAAGGAAGTGAGCTGGCCATACGAACAAACGGCGCATTATTAGCTGGACTACCACCTAAAGATACGCGAGACAGTTCACTGAAGGAAAAGTAGCATCAAGTGGGCGCTGGTAAACACTCGTGCCGATGCCACCACCGCACGTCAAGTTAGGCTTCATCAAAAAGAATTGATCGCGGCGTTAGACAATAAGTCAGCAGCTTTTAAGTATCTTTAAGATATATTTCCACAGCAGTAGGAGGTAATGGTAGAAACTGGTATCTTCGTCAGATTACAGATAAAGAAGATTATACAGATATAAAAAAGTATTATTCATTTATATAGAACGCCAGGCGAACTTAATCTTTATTCATGCACTTCACATATTCCACGGAGCTCGAGCCCACGACCTCGGTCAAGCAAATAAATTATCCCTGACCTTGGTTCGAGGCGAACACCTTAACTACTGGGCCAAGCCAGCGTGACATCATTGAGTTTAATTAATTCACCAAGAAGCTAGAGAGGACAGAGAATGTAGCGTATCTCTTTGCGTAACTCTACAAAGTCACACAGACTACGTGGGTATAAATGCCCTAATGCAACAAGAGAAAGTGAGAAGCATAGTTGAGTCAGGAGGGCAATTGAGGAAGTGAGTAGCATGGAAGTAGCAACTTAATATGGCTGAAAAGGACATGCCACAGTCGGCAGCAGGAGAGAAGATGTCGTTGTGCAAGAATTGTAGAAGGGTGAGTACCACGGTCTAGGACCTGTAGAGAAAAAGCTTCTGTCGCTAACGGTCTTTAAGCGAAGGAATGGAACAGCTAATTTGTTATCAATGAGGGCCTGGGATAAGGCAGCGTTTTCGAAATGTCAACGCCAAGCTGCTGCACCTCTGTGCGCACTTATTGCCACTGCCTACAGTTGCGTTGCTTTGCATGCTGACCCTGTGCTTGTCACCTCTAACCATGTTGTGCTTGTTCTCGTTAAGCATGCTACCGCTAACCAGTCGACTTTGCCACCTTTGCCGCATATGTAAAATGCCTAGAAAGAGATTGAGTTCTCCGATGGCGCCATACACATATATTATTATTATTATTGTCATTATATGTGCGATGCGAGCGGCTTGTAGCTCCGTAGCTCTAATCTAAGACTAGCGGCACGCTCGGAAGACTTACCCGGAAGCTGCTCGTCAAAGCTATACGCCTCTCGTCTCGGCCGCCCTCTATTCGAAAATATGCGGCCTCGCCACAAGCAAAAACAGGTAGCCACTTCTTGAAGCCAACTCCGAAAGGGGTGCGCACCAAGATGCACTCACAGAGGTGGAGCCGAGCCCCGGGCGCCCGGGGTTTGGCTCCACCTCTCTAAAGAATGTATCAAATTTTTAGGAGTCTAGAAGCCCCTCCAAGGCTGCGTCTGCAGCGAAACCAATATGGCGTTTGGCTTGGCGCCTGGAGCTTCACGACGCGTCGGAAACCCTTAAATACGATCGTTCCGCTTTGAAAGTTTAGCAGATTGCCCAATTGCAAAGCGGCCCTGAGCGTACGAACCTGACGTTCGGTGCTCCATCAGCCTTTCCTTCAGATGTAATGTAGACTGCGTTCCCCGCTGCAAATTCGTTTCCCGGTGCTTTCACTTCCGCTACCGCGACGCTTACGCGTAACAACGCGGCTGCTGCAGCTCCGATCGCACCTGCTGTCAGTTAGGTCTCCGGGTGAGACACGTGACTGAGAAAAGTCAGGTGTCTCGTGTTGAGTCTCCGGGTAAGACACGAGAGCGTCATCCGTGGACTGCGACTGCGGCATCTGACTAAGTGCTGAGACCGACAAACGAGAGAGAGAGAGAGAGAGAGAGAGAGAGAGAGAGAGAGAGAGAGAGAGAGAGAGAGAGAGAGAGAGAGAGAGAGAGAGCCGACGAAGATGCCGCTGACTAGCGCAAGGCTGGCTCCGTTCCCGACCCGCCCTTCCCCGCTCTCTAACTTAAGTGCGAGCCTTTCAGGTGGGTTTTCGTATCTGGCTGAGACGAATAATTTTTAATATTTAATAGCTGCACGAGCGGCGACTGCGTCTGGGCATCTGCGCGGGCCCTGGCGAAGGACGATCCCCGAGAGCCAGAGCAGCTTCGGCGGCGGCAGAGGAGAGCAGGTGCGGCGCGGTCTCGCTCCAAGCTTACGAGTCCACTAAGGGCCAATGCCGTACGCGCGGCTTCAAAGACGATTCGTAAATTACCGTATGAGTTGGCGTGCTCACGTCTAGGGTGGAAATTTAGAAATCATTATTCTTAGGCAACGACAACTACTCTCCTGCTGCTGACTATGGCTCATCCGTTCCGGCGGTCCTGAGTTGCTACTTCCATGCTGCTCCCTATTTCAGCTGCTCTCCTGACTCTGCTATGCTGCCCACTTTTTCTTTGTTGCATGAGACGAAGTCCTTTGGCTACCCAATTCGTACCGAAAGCCGCTTAGACTGTGAGTGCGCTATAAACACTCTTCTGCGCGACACCCACTTAGTCTTTATGACTTTGTGGAGTTACAGACGGAGATACATTACGTTACCTCCTACTATGCGGTAAGTAATTCAGCCCAGATCAATGAAATCGATGAAAAGACGTCGCGGCGGCACGATCTTCAGCATGATGACGGCGATGGCGAGCCGCAGCCCGAGCGTGTCAACCTCTGAAGAGCGGCGAGGCCTCGCGACACACTTCCTTATAATCTGAAGGTCCGCCCGACATTTATTCCAAATCAGGACGAGGAAACAGCGAAAGCAACAAAAGGGCAAAAAAGATGCACTTTGCCTCCGCTACAACCGCGATCTGCGGTTCGGGCTGGCAACACTGCGGCGCTGTCCTGGCGTACAATTATTAAATTCAAATATTATGAAATGTTATTAGTAAATATTAAAATACTATTCTTGATGGATCGCCCGTGGATGAAACGTCCATCCAGAAGGATAGTCCCTGGAGGAATCGTCCGTACACACTACATTTGAACTCTATTGGACGTAGCTGCAAGTCGAACGTTAGCTAACGCGCCCCCTTTTTCGCGCCTTCGCAGCCAAGAAAGCCACGTGCAATACTCACGTGGCTCAAGATGCCGCCGCCGCCGAGCCACAGTGCGAGACTTCGGCGGGCTCGCAAAATAAGGACGCCCGAAGGACGGGGCTATCGCCCGCGCAAGCAAAGTATGCTCGAAGCTCGTTAGCGTACGGTGCTCAAGGTCGCCGCGTGAGCACGCGGCCGCTCAGCTCGCGCTCGGCTCCGGCTCGCGTCTTTCGCGGCGATCGCCGAGGCCGCGGTCCCGCGCGCCGCCGCCGCCGCCGCCGCCATCCCGATGCCGCCGGAAGCGACCGCAGCAGACGTCCCGCCGCGGCCAGAACGCGCGCGGCGCCGCAGCGCGTCTCGTTTCTGCGGCACAAGTGAGCTGCCGTCTATTTTTGGTCAGAGGAGGATGCGACTGTGCGCATTAAAGCCAATTTTTTTCATCCGACGGCTTAGCGGGCAGCAGTTTAGCTTCCTGAGGGAGCCGCCGGCGATATGCTGATGAGCGGGGCTGTTTTCACAGATAGATCAAGCGCGCGCCGGCGGCGGCGGCTTTCTCCAGTCGCGCTCGTCGCCGCCTACGCCGCAGCCGTTACCTCGGTTTCCCGCGGTCGCTGCCTAAAATGCGGAAGCGGAAGCTGCGGCTCCGGAGCCGCGGGCGCAGAAGCACCGAACGATAACTCGTCCCCAGCGTCGTTCGCCTCGGCCGCGAGGCCGGCGGAGCAGGCGCTCGAACTCTTCGACCTCTTCGCTTCTACTTTCGGCGGCTCGCCGCCGCCGCCTCGTTCGCCGCCGCCGCCTCGTTCGCCGCCGCCGCCTCGTTCGCCGCCGCCGCCTCGTTCGCCGCCGCCGCCTCGTTCGCCGCCGCCGCCTCGTTCGCCGCCGCCGCCTCGTTCGCCGCCGCCGCCTCGTTCGCCGCCGCCGCCTCGTTCGCCGCCGCCGCCTCGTTCGCCGCCGCCGCCTCGTTCGCCGCCGCCGCCTCGTTCGCCGCCGCCGCCTCGTTCGCCGCCGCCGCCTCGTTCGCCGCCGCCGCCTCGTTCGCCGCCGCCGCCTCGTTCGCCGCCGCCGCCTCGTTCGCCGCCGCCGCCTCGTTCGCCGCCGCCGCCTCGTTCGCCGCCGCCGCCTCGTTCGCCGCCGCCGCCTCGTTCGCCGCCGCCGCCTCGTTCGCCGCCGCCGCCTCGTTCGCCGCCGCCGCCTCGTTCGCCGCCGCCGCCTCGTTCGCCGCCGCCGCCTCGTTCGCCGCCGCCGCCTCGTTCGCCGCCGCCGCGCTCGTTCGCCGCCGCCGCCTCGTTCGCCGCCGCCGCCTCGTTCGCCGCCGCCGCCTCGTTCGCCGCCGCCGCCTCGTTCGCCGCCGCCGCCTCGTTCGCCGCCGCCGCCTCGTTCGCCGCCGCCGCCTCGTTCGCCGCCGCGACTGGCCGAGTCGACCCGCGCTCTGGAGCTCGCCGCGTCACACATTAAAGCGCAGGGCCGCCGCGGCGAGTGGGCGAGTGGATCGCGCGCTGCCGCCGCCGCCGCCGTGACTGGCCGAGTCGACCCGCGCTCTGGAGCTCGCCGCGCCACACATTAAAGCGCAGGGCCGCCGCGGCGAGTGGGCGAGTGGATCGCGCGCCGCCGCCGCCGCACCCGCTCCGGCGCAGCCGTGGCGTCAGGTGCCGGCGGGCTTTCCGAGCTGAAAACGGCAGGGCCGCGTGGCAAGAAAGCCGTCGTGGAGCGGTAGACGGGACGTCCGGGTATTCGCGGTGCGACCGAAGGGTGCGAACGCGGCGCGCGGCACGAAATTTGGTTGACGGGCACCTGAAAGTCCAAACCCCTTAATGGCATAGCGTGGAGGCCGATGGTTTGTAAGCACTCACCACGAGCAGACTTCGTTTTGAAAGGCACGTCTTCTCGGCCCTGCCAAGTTCACAAACTACCCTGCCGATTCACGAACTAACCTACAATGAGTACTGCCTGCTAAGGGGCTACATGCTTGTAAGGGAAAGCGTGTCCGCTGTTGAGAAGGAGAGTGTGGGAGCGAGAGAATTATGGAGAAAGGGTCAGGGAAAGAGTGGGAAGTGAGAGAGGGAGAGACACACACACACAGAGGGAGACAGAGAGAGAGAGAGAGAGAGAGAGAGAGAGAGAGAGAGAGAGAGAGAGAGAGAGAGAGAGAGAGAGACAGAGACAGAGACAGAGACAGAGACAGAGACAGAGAGAGAGAGAGAGAGAGACAGAGACAGAGAGACAGAGACAGAGACAGAGACAGAGACAGAGACAGAGACAGAGACAGAGACAGAGACAGAGACAGAGACAGAGACAGACAGAGACAGAGACAGAGACAGACAGAGACAGAGACAGAGACAGAGACAGAGACAGAGACAGAGACAGAGACAGAGACAGAGACAGAGACAGAGACAGAGACAGAGACAGAGACAGAGACAGAGACAGAGACAGAGACAGAGACAGAGACAGAGACAGAGACAGAGACAGACAGAGACAGAGACAGAGACAGAGACAGAGACAGAGACAGAGACAGAGACAGAGATTGAGAGAGAGAGAGAGATTGAGAGAGAGAGACAGAGAGAGAGACAGAGAGAGAGAGACAGAGAGAGAGAGAGAGAGAGAGAGAGAGAGAGAGAGAGAGAGAGAGAGAGAGAGAGAGAGAGAGAGAGAGAGAGACAGAGACAGAGAGAGGGGGGGGCTCAGTGAGTAACCGCCGAGTTCGCATCGAATAAACACGACCATTTTTCTCTATACTTTTCAATTGTTTGCAGGTCTAGCTCCACCTACATGAAAACAATGCGCTCGCTCGAGCGAGCGCCGAGCCCTTTGCTCAGCGCGCTTGCTCGCAGGCCGCAGCTGCAGCCACGACCGACCGACAGCCGATCGAGTTCAGTGCCGAAGACGACCGGAAGCATTTCCTCGCCACTACTGCCGCCACACGGCGGTCCGTTGCGCTTCGCACACGCTGGCAGACGAGTGGCGCTAAGGCTAAGCCGGCAGTCGTCGTAGAGAGCAAGTTGCTTGTCAGCGCGTCCTGGCCTTTGCGGAACCTTCTAGACGCGCGCTTTAGCTGGAAGTCTCCGCGAACACCGAACGCGCGCGACCTTCAGACGCTGCCCACGCTGCGCCACGTTGCGGAATGGGAGACCGCTCTACCTGCCAACGCGTTGCGCTGCCACGTTAATGGTCGAACGTCCTTTATGCTGGTGCAAAATCGAACTCAAGCGCCGTACGGCGGCTTAGCTACGTCGGCTGGAGGGTGCGCCGCGTGACCTGGTGGCGCGCGCGCATCTAGAAACTTCCGTGCGCGATGTGCTCGTTATGCGTCTGAGCAGGGTGGTGGTTGGACGCCGATAAAGGCTTCACAATTGCCGCGTGACAAGTGCGTGCATAAAGCAAGGTTGAGGGACAAGGCCGAGCTGTACAGCGAGTGGAGGGAGGCAACGAGCCGGCTCGTTGCCGAGGCGATTTCTGCCTCGTCAGCTCTATCGACCAGTGCGATTTCTAGCATCCGCGCTTGTGCGTGCGGCTCGGCAAGCTCTCCGTAGCCTCGCACTGTCGCACTGTCGCACTGTCACACTGTCGCACTGTCGCACTGTCGCCGAATTGCTCGCCCGCCAGGCAGAAGCGGCTTCGCGTCGTCGCGTACACGGCCTACTTCATACGGCATACGTCACGTACCACCAGCCCACTACGGCTATTCAAGCGGGCCGACGGCACGTCTCCGCTTCGCTCATCCTATCAGCCGTGGCCGGAGAGGCTCGCACGTACGGTGGCTGCGCCGGCGGCGGATTTGATGCGAAACTTCGATGCCAACGCTCGTCTGCAGCGCTTTCGCGCACCCGCGCGGCGCGAAGAGGTCTAACCTCCACTCGCAGAGTTCCGCGATGGTATAATTACCTGCACCGACCCCCCTCTTCGACTCGCGAGAGTCGCCTAGACCTACGCAGTACTTGCGGCCCGACGATTAGCGGTCGTCTGTGTGCTGTTCCAGGCTCGAATCCCGCCACAAGTGCGACGCTTTGCGAATCACTCGACAGCGATGTATTGGTGACGATTGCGGCTATTGAGCCAATTCGCGATCCAGGTCGTGGGTTCGAGCGCTTGCCAGACAGACGGTACGCAGGGCTCGCCAGGCCAGCTCAAGCGCTAGATTCGCGATTGCCATGCAGCGCTGGAATACGCCGTTAATTTCAGTCGTTTAAGCTAACATAAATAATATGGATGTATAACATCTTTTGATATCTAAAACTATCTTTCCAGGCACTTATAACGAACTTGTAGACTTCGGAAAATGAGACCCGGAACGGATCCCTGTGGTATCGCATGCTTCAAAAGCCCTTGAACGAACGATCGCTGCCATTCAAGCTCGATCCTGTACCAACTATCCTCCTCCGGAAATTCCCAGATATGCTGCCGCCCATTCATAAATAACACAAGATCTCCTCATCAATCCCTTCAGATTAATTTTTCCGCGTATATTTAGATAGAGGCGGTTGTCAAGCCAACTCAAGCTAAGCTCGGAGCTCTCGACCAGGAGAACTGAGTATCTTTCCTGAGAACTGAGAAACCTACCTATCTGCCTCCTGCCATTCTTAACAAGGACCTCCGAACGAGTAATAGTAGACTAGCTCAGCTCTTTCAGTCACGTAGCACTGCGAGAATTTGGGCTAGCCTCTATAAGGATACCGCGGCCAGTGTGGTTCATGTATTCGCGACATTTCGTGTAGACTTCCGTAATTCATTAGCGGCAGGCGGCCTTCTGTCCGTGCAATGAGAGGCTCGTAGTTGGTGCAAAACTAAGCGGGTGCATAACTACGCAGACTGCAGCGAACGAAGTGTGTCGCGAACATTACAGCTACCGCATTTCGCCACCTTTCGCTCATCTTCTCGGGGTCAAAGCATCGAGCAGCGCTCCGTCCACTTCCAGGTTCTGTTTGCTCACTCCCGTCGCTCCTCGCACTTTCCATTCCAGTCTAGATTCCAATTCCATTCCAGTCTAGTACTCCGAATCAAGCCGCTTAGCAGAGCTGCTGCTGCTGCTGCTGCTGCTGCTGCTGCTGCAATCACTCTGAGGGAATTGAGTACGGACCACTTAGCACCGAGCTACATTTTATTTGCCCCCCCCCCCAGGCAGTAGAGAATAACGGTAAAACGTTTGCATCGCACTCGAAGAGGATAAAGAGGTTTCTGGGCACGCCTGGACACGTTTACGTCGTCTGGAAAGGAAGCAAAACAACTGGTCTGAGTGCACAGCTTGCCCACGTGACTACGCAAAGGACAATTAAAGCTGCCCGAGAGGAAAGGCGATGAGCAACGCAAGCGGTTGTGTAGCTTCTTTTTAAAAGTCAGTGGACGTCGTGTGACGTCAGTCGGTAGCGAGTTCCAGCCTTTGGAAGAACGAGCACTGAGAGCTGAGAGCTCCACAGAATTTGAGGTTGGCTTGAGGCAGACCGACTTGCAACTTGAGTCGGAAGACTGGGTGGTACGATGCCGAACCTGATTGGGGAGTATCTCAGACACGTAGGCTGGTGAGCCGCGATGGCACATTTGGTGGGGCGGTTGCTTTTCACGACCTCAGTCCGGAGATCGGGGGTTCGCATCCTGCGGTGGGCGATCTTTCATCGCCGCTGCAAGCGGTGGTGATAGCCGAAGTAAAAGGCTCTTCTGTTGCTATACAGAAGAGCCTGTTAAATCAGCTAGTATTTTGTAGGCTAGAGCAACATAATGATAAGACCCAAAAAAAAATTAATGACACAGCTTTAAAATCGATACTCCACTTGATAAGGGGCCTGTGCAGGTTGGCGAGAAGGGATGAAATGTGGCAACTGCAACGCTCACGATAGACAAGTCTAGCAACTCAACCCCAACCTCAAATCATCTGAATACCGTTCCTCGAGTTTCTATGCTCCGGCAACTTTTAGCCCACTATCCACTGACATCGCATCACCTCTTGGCTTTACGAAATTTAATAAGAAGCCGAGAACTAAGCCTTCCTTTGAAAAAATCGTCCAGTCCTTTTTACATTGTCCTGCATATCCTTATGGGTGCTGAAGTTTCGCATGTTCTCACTTTTCAGTTGACGTGCCTCTTTTCCACGATATAACTGGGGATGTCCAGGATGTATTAAAATGCGAATGGCCTTTTGCAAGATAGGTTCTCCCTAAGTGATATGCGAACGTTTTACAATTATTATTAATATTAAAGTAAAAAATCAAGCCGAGCAAGTAATTTGTAGTCAGGACTTGGAGCCAATCATTTCTCAGAGCCAGCAGCAGTAAGAGTATACGATGACTTTCTCTCAGGAATGTGCACTTAGGTAGAGTCTCTCTGCTAGTTCTTCTAGCTCTTGTGAGCGCATACCATCTCGCCTGGAAATCTCTGGCAATGTTCCGTGATGATTTAGCTTATATTTTGTGAAAGAAAATTTTCTTTGAGTGCACATTTTAAAAGCGAATTATTATCCGATGAGCTTGTTTTTTTAAATTTGATTCGTTTTTGATAAAATTATTTATCAGTGAGATGTGCAATATATATAGAGATATATATATATATATATATATATATATACATACATATATATATATATATGTATATATACACATATATATATATATATATATATATGTATATATACATATACATATAGTGCAATATAAATAAAAATTGCGCACAATACAACTATGTACATATAATAGTTAAGCTTAAGGATAGATTACGCTTAGTGATGCCACACGTGAGCGGCATGTACCATAATTAACGTTTCTTGTCGAACTCTTGCGCTGGTCCACTTTTTGCTGTGAAATGTGTATGTTCTCCATACTAAAGAGCTAAAGCGGAGGAGCAGTTTCCTTATTACTCTTAATCATTCAGATTTCAGGCTACAACTGCACACGATTAGCAAACCTATTGCGGTCGTGCGATGGTGGTGCTTAATCACGTTCCGTTTCAGATGACCTAATCCGATGCTAAGCATTCACACACCGGCGAACAAATTCATAGTATGCGACAAATTTCTCCAGGAAAAATATTTGCTTGCCGACTCACTCTTTATAGATTGAACAGCAGCAGCAGGTGAAGTGCTCCTCATCCTTGCTTATCTGCTCCGTAACGGACATTATTTCCTTCTAATGGATAGGGTTTGACGAATACAGCATGATTGAATGAGCATCGCATCCGGTAGCAGCACGCCGCTCATTCTTTTGCTAGGGCCTACCAATGCAAAATACTTCCAATCAGACGTCGAATCTAGACATGAAGGGTGACACAAAACCCTGAACTCTCGTTACTCACGCCGCCGCTTGGCTGGGGGTCTAGCCAGCCTCGAACCCTCTGCTGACCGGGCTTTCATTTGCCACGTTCCCATAGCCTTGTACTTATTCCCGGTCAAGGTCTTGACATTCTATCAGAAGACGACATTTTAAAAGAGGCAACACACTTCCGGTTTCCCGCAGCATTTGCTCTGTCCGAGAAAATCGGTCTGTTTGGGCTTGAGTGCGGTGACTCTGTGCGTGTTACCACTCACCAATCGACATGCTTCCTTTCCAGCATACCAAAGTACAGAAAGACGATAATTAATTCGCTGAGGGTGCTATACGCATTTTTTCTTCTTATTCTTATTATTATTTATGATTAAATTTCCAAAGCACTTTCACTGCAGGGCGGCTGCCGCTTACGATTAGACCAGTTGTTATTAAGCAGTGCTCACGGTCTGTGCGCGGACCCTGTTGCTAATGACAACAACGGCTGCACTCTTCACATACGTGTGAATCTCAATCCGAATCTCCACAAAGCTGTGCTGACTAAAGGGGTGCTGTGCAAGCGAATTTTCTGCAGAGCACTGAAAGCCCGTACTGCCTAAAGTCGTCCTAAAGTCAGCCTTTACCTGCTGTCTACCGGTATAATCGATTCTAAGCGGTTACTTGTATTCTCTTCAAAGTGGGCCTTCGACGTCTGGAGTTTCCTTGCAACGCCGTGCATATTTCAAATACAATTACGGCAATATTTCTTCCGTCAGAGAGTAACTATTTGGTCTGCAAATACGGCCAATAGAAGATCCACGAGATAGAGTATCTGCGACTTGCCAGCAAGACGGCACTCGTCCAAGCAATATGGGATGAAATACCTAACCTAGCGGTTACCTCCAGCGGCGGAGCCATGGGAGCATCGGTGGCGTTTGCCCTCTCCCCCCACCGCAGCGAGGCTGAGGGGTCACTGCAGGGTCATACGTCTAGGTCACAGGCTTCCAGACAGTGACCTTGACCGCCCCAATTCCTAGGCCTTTGTCACCAACAACGAAGTTATGTCTTACTTACGCTCCATTAGCACCCGCCGAGTTCACATCGAATATGCACTATAATTTTTTGCTATAATGTATGTGTCATTCCTTGAGGATCTTGCACGAAAGTCTTTCAGTTCTTGCCCCTTCCCCCGATGGAAATCGTAGCTCCGTCTATGGTTACTTTTTCCGTATATTCTAGCTTTCTTTAGTGCGCATACTTTAGCTCTGGTGACCAACCGTTGACGGAACCAAATAAATTAAGATCGTACATGCATATCAAGATATTAAATCTTTACACGCGGCTAAGCAAGTTTCGCCTGAACTAGTGTATTCTGAAGCAGCAGAGCCAGCGGAAAAGCATTTGAACTAAACTTAGTTCCTAAATGGAGCCAAGTTTCGGCCTACCTCCCATCACTCAGTGCGTGCACAGGGTAAGAGTTTTATCCTTGGAGCAAGCTCTAGGGCGTTGGGACTGCCTGGCTACAATCTCTCTCTCTCTCTCTCTCTCACTCTCTTTCTCTCTCACTCTCTCTCAATCTCTCTCTCACTCTCTCTCACTCTCTCTCTCTCTCTCTCTCTCTCTCTCTCTCTCTCTCTCTCTCTCTTCTCTCTATCTCTCTCTCTCTCTCTCTCTCTCTCTCTCTCTCTCTCTCTCTCTCTCTCTCTCTCTCTCTCTCTCTCTCTCTCTCTCTCTCTCTCTCTCTCTCTCTCTCTCTGATTCGGGAGGCGTAAGCGTCGTGCGGGGCAAGCAGCTGCGGCCTTCTCTGCGATCGGCTAAGTTTACTCCTCTAACCCGATTCCCGGATAATCTTATACTACATAGTCTGACCCATTGGCACGGCTTTACTAAGCGGCAGTTACAGGAGGAAGCACAAGCAGTAAGCGTAGCCAATCGGGCGCGGTACAAGTGGCAGAAGCCAATCAGCGTGGTAGAGAGCCGAAGCAAACCATTGCACCGGAGCGAGCAGCAGGCGAGGCGAGCTGCTCGGTAGGGTAAACATTGGAGAACTGTAGAAGATGACCGTCGGAAGAGATCAGAGGAGGATCAGAGCGATGCGCAGATTGATTTTCGAAAGCCGGTCGGCCCTCGATGGCGGCCGCCGGCCAGGAATAGCTCTGCAGCAGACACGTCTGAGTAGTATGGGCGTCTGAGCTCGGATTTTCTGAATGCTAAATAGTGCAGCGCGTCCGACGACGGTTTTAAGCGCTGAATAATACGTCGGATGCTACCGCGGCCCGGAGGGCAGATTTTGCGGTTGGACTTGGCCTTGGCCAAGCTTGCTAGACAGCTCATGAAGCGGATGAAGCTGGCGTTAGGTCGCGGCGAACGTGCGCTCTGTCCACGTGACTAAGCCAGACGAACTTCAGGCCCTGGCAATAATAAGAATAATAATACATTTGTACAGAGCCCTCAGATAACTGAGAGTCTCGTACTCGTCGCTCTAGCGAGAGACTCGTCGAATGAATTAGCAACGAAACGAACGCCTCTTTCTTTTACAGTCTGCATGTCGAGCTCCAAATTTTTTATTCCTTCTCGCTCCATGAGTAGTTATTTTGCAGAAAACTTTTTTGATGCATCTCCTTGGAAAGCTTCGGCTAGCCGCGATGCTTATATAGAAGCATTTCCTGGTTGGTTCGCTAGACGCTGTAATAGTTAGCAGCTTTCTGGCCGGACCGGTCAGCTTGACTAGAATAGCGATGAAGCGATGGAGAAGAGCACGGGCGACTCCATTCAGTTCCCTCGTTGTCGTGTTTCAACCGCGAGTTCTTGAACTATCGCCAGCTGGGGACCTCGCCGACTAGCGGCTTTCAAGTGGCGGCGGCACGTGGGTTGTCTCGTACACTCATCGCTACGTAACCTGCACAGCCGCTGTGAAGAATATCGGAGCGCTGCGGCTCTCGCAGCGATCCCAGGCAGTGCAAGGGCAAGGCCGAACGGAGATGGCACGATAGTCCATCAAAAGAAGGACGGGCCAGATTTTATCGAGATTCCGCGAAAGTTTCTTATGCCCAGCTTGGTCAATTGAGCAGTGCCGCGGCGAGTGTCCGACCCAAAACCTTCGGCCTGTAATTGGAAGGAATTGAAAGACTTTCAGCCAGCTGTCCAGCAGAGAGGCGATACAGAGTCAGCCGGATAAAGATACTGCAATCGTACAATGGCAAAAACTCAGAATCACTAGATTGCACCAGCATTCCGATCCTGATGTGCCAGGGGTAACTGACGTCCGAGATGTGGTACTGAGACAGCGGCGGAGTCGTGTCGGACCCGCGTTACTAAAGTAATCGGCAGGAGCCACGCAGGCATCCGGATTTACAGAGTTTGGGAGGGGCCGCCAAGTGCTTCAAGCTAGCCCTGGGTCGTAGGGAGTGAGTCATGCGACAGGCAATTCCTTATTAATTTCGGCGAGCTGAGTGATTGCCACTACGGCTTTTTTACCCACTTTTTTACCCGACCTTGACTGAAGCCACTGATCCCCTTGACATTTACTATCCCCCTCAGTCAAGGCGAGCAGCGCAGACAACTGGAAAACCGGATCTCCCCTGAGCGTCCAGGCTCCAAAACAATTTATTATTTGCCCGTATCATCTTCGCAAGTAAGTGCCTGTATCGGCGTCCCGCCGGTGCCAGTCCTCGAGAAAGGTGCTCACTCTTCGCGACCCAGGTCACAGGTTCGAGACGTGCAAGCAGCAACGATTGCCGTCGAGGCACTTCTGTTTTGCTTCTGTAAACGAGGCTACTGAATCAGCGTAATTCGCTAAAATCTTCCACACAGAGCTCGAGGCTGCGCATGCGCCGCCGCAGCGGATGCAGCCGCCGCATGCAGCTTCCTTTTCGGGTACCAACAAGCAACCTAAATTTGGGTTGTAAATTTTAATTAAATTAAAATTAAATTTTAAATTTTAAATTAAAATAAATTTATTTTCGAATTAATTCAAAATTAATATTAATTCGAATTAATTAATTCGAAATTTAAATTCGATTTAGGTTGCAACCTAAATCGTTGCACGCTTCGCCGACTCATCGGCCTGAGATGGCACTGTGAGGCTGCCATTCAGATTAATTGGTGCCCTTTTACTCTCGTGCAATGTTGGGGGCAAGCAGTGTTTAAAGATTGCCGGCGGCAACGTTCTAGCATGTCTGTGATGACGAAAGCGGCAGACATATAATTTTAGCTCACATCTAAAGCAAAAAAATCACAAGCTAGTCCGTAAGTTCCTGCGAAAGAGCCTAACCTGCAATTCAAGCAGACGCTTTATCAGTTAGGCCTAGAAAGGAGTTTAAGCTATGCATGCAGGATCACTGAGTCTTTTGAGCTGCTCCCCAGCTTACGTTACGAGTTTTACGCCAGTTCTGTTTGCATTTAGTAAACGTGGGGTTAAATTTATTAGTGAGTGCTGGACATGGTCTAGACATGTTACCAAATCTCTTTCTAGGCACATTGAATAGGCTGGCTATAAATGTTTCTGGTTGGACCCAGTGGTTAAGGTGCTTGGGTTTAACGACCATGGTCAAGGTGAATGTAATTGATGACTGAGGTCGTGGGCTCGAGCCCCGTGGCACATGTGAAGCGCCTGAATAGAGATTAAGTTCTCTCGGGTGCTTTGCATATGAATTATATATATATATATATATATATATATATATATATATATATATATATATATATATACGTATTTATAAGAGATTCATTGGCACCATCTGAGCTGACCCGTTTTGTATATATTATATATATATATATATATATATATGTTCTCTTGGGTTGCAGTACAAATGAATTATACATATATTTATATATATAATTATAGGATTATATATATATAATTCATTTGTACTGCCCCCAAGAGGACTTGGCATCTCTCTCTATGTATATGTGTATATATATCTATATATATATATATATATATATATAGATATATATATAAATATATATATATAAGGGGGAAAAGGGGTATTTCAAGAAAATATAAAATTTGTCAGACAATCATATATTTGTTTAGGATACCATTCAAAACACAAATATGTTAGAAAGGGAAAATTGAAGCTCTGACGACTTCGAATAAAAGAAAGCTGTTTATACAAACGTCTAATCCGGATACAAACCGAAAGCAAAATATCAAAAAATAATTTTTTTTACAGATCTCTGCATCGTATGAGACTTGTACCACAACTTGACAAGCCTTGGTAGATCGAGGTACATGTGTAAAACATGTTTAAGTGCATTCTAGTGACTTTTATACTGTTTCATTTGCAAAGTAGGTGTGTGCGCTGTAAGTTTATAACACGGCTAATGCTTAACTATCAGAGTAAAATTTGAAATGCTAGTTCAGCTCTGTTTCACTTCCACGACTCTAGAAAAATTTCTGATTTCGGTAGGACACAGTTTGCTGTGCATGCCTATGATTACGGGAAATAAAGCTCTAGGACGTTTGATGACGTATACAGCAATATATATATATACACACACACACACACACACACACACACATATATATATATATATATATATATATATATATATATATAGCCTGTGGACTCGCTTCACTGAGTCGTAGCAGAACTACACATTACTTCCGGAAGTACTGGTCGCCGTCTTGCCGCGTGACAGAAGTGCCACCTGACGGAAGGACAAACGCCTTTCTCGCTTTAATTAGTAGGGAAATATACATAGAAGATTGCTCAGATGCTGAAAATGAATGTCATATTCTAAATCAGTATCTCTTGACAGTAGCAGTATAATTGACCTGCTCGTGAGAAGAATCTTTGGATTCACCAACGATAAGCCACTGATGAGAGCAGGCTGCGAACAAGTCAACCCATAAATACTGGTATTTATTTTGTGAACAGAGCTGCGGCACTGGCTTGAGTAGCATGCGAGGTTGGCCCTCAGAGGTTGTAGCCATTTTTTGATCATATTAAGACTTGCCAAGAATGTTTTCCTTCAATATTAAAGGCTGTGCTGTCACTAAGCGGCGCCAGGTGGTCACAAGCCTAAAAGAGCCTTGTCAGTGTGCACACGAGAAAGCATGCTTCACACATGTACACACACACACACACACACGAAAATTTTACACACACACGAACATTTTACACACACACACACACACACACACACAACACACACACATGCACACACAAACACATAAAGATGCACACACACAAACATGCACATACAAACACGTAAACATGCACACACACAAACATGCACATACGAACACGTATACATGCACACACACAAACATGCACATACAAGCACACATGCCCCGGCTAGAGCATACATGTCCTCAATCTTTCAAATGCAATCCTTGATACTTTTGCGGTTTGAAGAGCTGCTTTGCATCAGCGATTTCATGCTAAGATCTCTTCAACAAAACTGCCGCGAGCTGAAGCCCAGCAATGCTGCAGTGTGTCTGCCTCGAGGCAGACACACTGAAGCATTGCGACTTCGGCCTGCCACCAAGAGATGAGGGAGCATTGCCCACAGCATCCATTTCCTGCCCACCTGCTAGCGTTACGCCTGAAAACAACTTATCTACTCTGGGCCAACTTGATGGAACATACTCACCGAATGACCCAGCCCTCTTTTTCGGACACAGCTGCTGAAGTGATATCATCGAGGGACCAGAGAGCTCTCCTGAAATAGCTGCCATCTTGTCAGCAGTCGAGCTGCCATCGGCAGGGATGGCGCACCCTTTTCGATAGATGATGTGAGATCGGGGTAAGCTACGCAGTGCACCAGGCTTCTCGGTAAGTTGGTGCTGGCAGTACTCAAACCTGGCCACAAAGCATGGGGTTTGCAAACTCTGGCTGTAGCTGGGATTAGCAACATGAGGACGGCTGAGAGGCGCAGAGTACAGCTTGCGTGGCTGTCTGTCAAGGATCTACAATTACGAGCCAAAAATCGTGCATTTCTCAATTCTCAGCATTCAGGCCAGCCAGACCATCCAGGCCAGCCAATACCACCCAGAGCCTATGGAAACTAAGGCCGCGGCCAGGAGCTATCCATGACAGGACCATCCTCATGGGTGGTCACAGTAGTCCTTCTTTCAAGCTTGTTACAGAAAAACAATTCTAAAATGAGACCATTTTGGGTGGAAAATTCTTGCCATTGTTAGGGAATGCCATCACGTGGGTTAACCAACATTTAAAGCCTCGTCCTGAACTGTATTTCTGCCAATCCCTATCGGTCTATAGTGCTAGGATGACACTTATGTCCACCCAGAACCTATCTATACGATTTGGCCATATATAGTTAGGAAATACTAGGTGAGAAATGGTAGTAATAACAATGCATTTGTATAGCACCCTCAGAGAAATTAATCTCTTGCTAGGCACTTTACAGATTCTGTACAGAAAGCATTACCAAAGAATTGGTGGTAATATTCGCAAGCAGCCGGCACAGTGTAAGCAGAGCGTACTTAAGCACACTTAAGACAAATAACAAAGACCCACTAAATGTTGTAGCAAACAGGTACGTTTTAAGCTTTTTTAAATGTATTTTTATAGTCATGTCAGGGGGCGTTGTGACGTGCATTGGGAGTGAGTTCCAGGCTTGCTGGAGCCAGAGAATGGAGGAGTCTAAAAGTCAGTGACAGATTCTTGAAGTCGATGTGCTGCTTGATTGGAAGCCAATGCAGGTCGGCGAGAGGTGGTTTGATGTGGCAACTGCGCTGCTCACGACAGCCGTGCCTAGCTGCAGAGTTTTGCACCAGCTTTAAGCACCTGATTGCATAGGCTGTAGACCAGCTAGTAGTGAGTTACACAAGTCGAGATGGGATGTCAAAAATTCATGGATCAGTTTCGATGTAGTATCCCTGTCTAAGCAAGCCCGGATTTTAGCTATGTTATTCAGCTTAAAGAAGACAGTCTTGACTGTGGAGCTGATGTGGTCGTCTAATGAAACATCACTTTGGAACAGGACACCTAGATTACACGGATATCCAAAAGGACTTTGGTTGGCAGAGCGGATTTTGATCGTTGGGTGACTTATGTCCATCCAGTACCTATCTATATGGTGTGGCCATATATAATTAGGAAATAATGGTTGAGAAACAGTGTAGTGATCCTTTCAATTGAATGCTGAGACTGCTGCATCAACAAGGCCATGGCAATCGTGACATTGAAAGATGATTAGAGATTTGAGGGAGTTGATTGAAATGCTTGCCATCTAGGGAGTGTACTCTGTGCTATCATATATTAGGATTGGTTCGATGGTCCTCTGGGGCTGTGTATCTAGTCGACTGCACAGGACCAATGTCAGGGTTGACCGAATCACATTGAGATGGTAGCATTTCAGAATAGAACTATCCAACTTTGATACCATGGATGTTCATACAAAGTCGCTGAAGAAAATCAATATTGGTTAAGGTATGGTAAGAAGAACGCTTGCCAACAATGTTATCCCCCTAGTCTGGTCGGGATGGTGGTGCAAAAACGCAAGCCTGCTCACCAGCCGACATAAAGCCGACCAGTTGGGGACCCTAACCCCTTGCGAGACAGAGGACGACTAGAATTCCGTATTCTGGATCGATCAAAGTAACTTCACGATTCTTGGTAATGAAAATTGATGCACTAGGGTTAGCTGAAGAAAACATGAGGTATAGAGGAATCACTGCATTAAGCCTACAGTGAAATTCATTTGCAAATAGGTGATGGTTTTGGAGCTGCTTTGGCATAAAAAGGTGTCGAAGCTCTGCATCCGAGCCAATCTATTATTATAAAATTTTGCTCCTCTGATCAAATGCAGATTTCATCCAGCCTACCTAATGTGTGCCCTTCTTGGCATCCAAAATCATCTGTAAATCACAAAACCTCAAGAGCCTTGATATCGATGCTGTCCGAGCGAAAATACCTTCTCAGCCCATGCTGCTCAATCCCTTTTTTCTTCTGTCAGCGTTGTTAGAATGCTACAGCACGACACTTGCTAACATCCTTAGCGAGTTTGCATCTTTGACTACGAGCACTGTGTGCCCTCACCCAGACGGCCGATGGTTTAGAGTAGGCATAAATCTAGCTTGGTTGGCCAAGGACAAACTTGATAAAGCTTACGAAAGATCAAGGCTGACTGTCCATTGTCAGGCATACGAAGACTATTGTATATCGTAACAATCGATCCTAGCGAAGGCCAAGTCTAGCTTCTATACAAATATTGTTGGATCAGAGGTGTACAATTCAAAAAATGCTGATGTCTACCGTTAACCATCTCCTTAACTGCTCCCAGGTTAGCTCATTACCTAATGATCCTTATTTAGGGATCTAGCTGCTCGCTTTTCTAGCTTCTTTGTCAGCAAGATAGACAAGATCAGAGAGTCCACCCCTAAATTAGCAGCATCCTCTCTGGACTCATGTCCCTCAATAAAAACCCCACAGGAACACGTGCCTCAATTCCGTGCAGCACCTCAATGTCTACATTCAAGGAGGCCACGAGTCACATCCTG
>WPIO01000001.1:1832500-1885000 GCA_009760855.2 Cristatella mucedo | reverse complement strand
TCTGTTAGCCAGTCGTAACGGGGGCTATCGGAGGGCTCATTGCTGCCACTGGCCGTGTTGGCGCAGAAATTCTCCGCGAGCTGCACATTGCAAAATCGAAGCTGGCACGGCGAATGGCACGGCGAATCGAATGGCGAATCTTAATTAGGAAAGCGCCGGCAGTACCTAAACGTAAGCGAAGCGCTGCATCATCAAAAGCCAGGCCAAACCTGCTTTTGTTCCCTCATTGTCTGTCCAGATCCTACTACCAACACGAGCAAACGTGAACTTGAGATCAGAAAGCCCCTCACTACCCACCTTGTATGACCTTCGTGAGCTGATAAAAAAAGGGCCCGCTACAGCAGCTCTAACGTTTACGCCCCCACGGTCTTCGACGGGTCAAAGGTCAGGTCCTTGCTCTGCGAGACCAGGGTCAAGGTCACATATTTAAGTCCTGCAGGGGGCGATCCTTTATTGGCAACTGCAAGCAAGCGGTGGTGACGGCTCTTCTGCGGCTATATAAATGAGGCTGTTAAATCAGCTAACCCTTTTTATGGCATCAAACGCGTGTAGTTGGACGAGTAAAGTGCATCAGTGAGTCGTGTTGAAAACCTGTACTTTTTCATTACAATTTCGGACTAAAAAGGCTCCGCATGATAAATAGTGCAAAACGGAAAAAATGCTCCCCTCCGTGTGGCCAACGACATTCTAGGCTCTAGGCAGCAACATTGATGGTAACGTCACTGCTCCCCTCCCGCTAGATCTGCACTGTTGAAGGCAATGTCGTCCTTGAACGATCTCGAAAAGCCACTGGTCTCGTTTGCTGAAGAAGCTGAGATGTCTCTCGCTGATCAGTAGATACAGAGCAAAATTTTTACTCTGACCAACAAGATCCGCCACTACTTGGCTGCTTCACACCTCACTGAACGGCCCCACTAGTTTCAGCCTTCTCGTGCCCCCAGGTCCTAAATAGACACTAAATCAGCTGGAGACATAAGCTTTCATTTACTCTGCAGGTCCAGCAGGTGCCTGTGGAAATCACTTTCACAGTTTTTAAGGAACGATATTTTCTTTCCTGCTGCCGACGACTGCGGTGCATCGTTTCATCCTTGCACCCTGTCATCTTGTCATTCATCTTGTCATCCTGAGCTGCCGCTTCCATCCTCTCATTTCCTCCACTGCCGATTCAGGTATGCGGTTCTCACTTTCTAATCGTCGGGAGAGATTGAGTCCAAGGGCTACCGTACGGGTATGTGCCCCGAAAGTCGACCGAAAGTCTTTGAGTGCGTCAGGGAAAAATCTTTAGCCTAGCACCAACACTCTGTCCTTATAACTTAAAAGAAGTTGCAGACTGAGACAAGCTGCGAACGCACCCACAGTGTGCTTGAAAAGCAACCGCTGGAAAGTAAATTGAAGGACCCTCACCGTGGCATCTAACAAGCTTATAAAATAGTGTGCTCGCCGTGACGAAGACGTCCAGCTAGTGCCTGGTTCGTTTATCGTCTTTTCTCAGTCCGATTAACCGACCGGGCCGACTCGGCGACTCGGCGAAAACAACCGACTGGTAATCTGCTCTTTTTTAGAGGAGGGGTGAAGTAAAGTTTGACTCATTTCAAGCCCGAGACCCCATTAAAGAGACTTTCTCATTGAAGATTAAGTACAGGGACAAAGTTTGATGACGTGTATCTAACCGAAAGTGAAAGGCAAAGTGACGGAGAGAGATCGTCAAATTGTCTCTTGCCGTGTCAGCGCAGCGACGTTCTTCGGTATCCGCGATAGTAACGTTGGTTTTTCAAGCTGCCTAGAGTGGTCCGCCTAGATATTAATATTTCAAGCTGCGTAGAGAGTGGTCCGGGCATCTTGTCCACGCAACTTTTGCTCGCGTTGCCGCGAGCTTGGAAGCTAGCTGCCGCGGGCTGTGCCACGGCCAAGCAAGCTGCTGGCCGCCCGCTCGCAACATACCATCTCTGCGGGATGGACCTCCGTCTGACCAGTCCGACATCAATCTTGTCTGTTAATTACAGAGAACAGTGCCTGGTGCCGACAGACACCGGCTCGACAGCTAAAGAAGGAGATCTTAATCGCAAAGGTTTCTCCCGCAAGCCGTTCTTTACGGGCTTTACCGCTCTGTTCGTATCGCAGTCGTCTCCGAGCCAGCGGCCATACATTGGCTGTGCGGCGCGAGTCGGGGAGACTCGGTGAAAGGAAAGTGTTGAACTGAGCGCATGTTAATCTGTATATTGAAACTTTGGTCCTTTGCACGAGCCAAATTATGACTGCAGAGATACCACTAGAGGCTCCTAAATTATAACGACTAGGAGCCAGTGTGTTATAATCTTTGGCTAAGCGGCATGCATACGAGCCGAATTCGCGTACGAGACAACGAGTTGAGCGTCATGCTTCTACGAAGCCTCGGTTGCACGTGCTGGAGGTCGGAGGTCGGCACTCCTCCGTCGCTGTCGAACAGACTTCTCTACGCATTGGATGTGGACTTATTATCTTTGCGTTGCTCCGCATTGATGCCGCGTTCCACTACTTTCGGCATGGCAGTGTCGATCGTTGCCACGCATTCACATCACCTACAGCCGCATTCCAAGGTTGCGGGCTTCACCTCGGCCACGCAGAACGGCAGAAGCTGACAAAGCCAATCACTATCGTGCGCTGCTCACTCGATACTAAACTTTTTGAGGCATGGCCTAAAACAGCACATAAGTTCTTCTAAGGTGGCATTGAAGAAAGTAATAGTTATAATAATAATAACTTAATTGTACCCATCAGAGAACTAAATCTATTTCTAGGCACTAAACTGGTGTAAAGGAAGAATGATCGTACGGTTAGTAATAGCATGCACAATGTCATCAAGCATGGTGCGATTAAAGGCGACGTGCACAGTGTCAACATGTGAATGTTGTCAGCATGTCAGGTTGACCTGAGGGGTCGCTTACAGTAAGCATTTCAACGCGCGGCTGCTCGTGCGGCTTCTTCTGACCTTGCTTGACCTCAAGCTTTCTATATCCAATGGTTATCTGAAGTAGGGCGAACTGCTATTACTGGCGATGAGTTGAGAATTGCAGCCTAAACAGTGTTATCGACATCAAATTTAGTGTTAGACACATTTTTGCAATTGAGTCTAATTACCCGAAAATCGATTAGATATTAGCGCCGTGAAGCTCAAATTTAGAGTGAACACCGTAGTACGCGGTCATTACACGAACGAGTCTTGAAAAAATCGTTAAGCAGCTGGCAGCACAGATGGAAAAATTAAATATCAGAGTTGTATATATTTAATCGGGGTTCAAGAGGCAGCACTCCACTGAAACTGCTCTCCTCCGTGTAACCAATGACATCCTATGCAGCAACGATAGCGAGAATGTAGCTGCCCTGGCCCTGCTGGATCTATCAGCTACCTTCGACACCATTGATAACGATGTCCTAATTGAAGGATTGGGAATAACAACCGGTCTTGCAGACAAGGCACTGGCGTGATTCAAATCGTGCTTGTCCGATTGTGTTCAATCCGTGTGGTGTGGGGGTCAGGTCTCATCTACCAGACCAGTCACCCGTGGAGTCCGTCGAGGGTCCGTCCTCTGTCCATTGCTAATCTTCATTTACACTCAACTTCTGAGAAAAGTGATCCAGGCCAATGAAATAGGATATCCCTTTTATGCTGACAATAGTCAGCTGTATTTGTCATTTAAACCATCGGAGTCTGCTTTAACGACTGATAAACTGAATGGTTGCCTTCCAAACATTCGATCTTGGATGTCGGCAAATTTCCTTAAGCTAAAGATAAAGCGAAGCTCCTGTGACACCCCCACTGCTCATAGGGTACCCCAAGCCTGCGGCTGGACTAGAAGGCTTTGGTCTTTTAATAGGTGATGCTGTTGTGCGACCATCACATTCTGCTGAGAATTTAGATGTCGCCTTTGACAGCTGGCTAAATGTTGAAAGCTTCGCTAGGAAGATTGCTTCCACAGCTAGCCATCACGTCCGATCCCTAGGTAAAATTAAGAGCTGTCTTCCACGGTGGCTTACGAAAAATTCAACTAGCTCCTTGGTTCTGTCTCGGCTAGATTAGTTGAATTCCTTTTTAACTTGGCTACCAAGAAAGCCACTAGGCCACAGCAGCTGGCTATGAATATGGCTGCAAGACTAGTTCGTAAATCCCAGAGGTTTGACCACGTGTCTCCTTTGCTAAAAGAGTTAGGATGACTGCCGGTTGATCAACGGATACAGAGCAAAGCTCTTACGCTCTGACCCACAAGGCCCGCTATGGTTTGGCTCCTCCATACTTGACTGAACTGCTGGACCAGTTTCAGCCTCCTCACACCCTCGGGTCCTGTATGGACATTAAATTCGCTGTTCAATTCATCCGCTTAAATACCGTTGGCGACAAAATCTTTAGCTCTGCAGGTCCTCAACTGCTTAACTCACTTCCACGATTCTTACGCAACGACAACCACTCTCCGGCTGCCGACAGTGGCACATCCTTTCCAGCGGTCCTGAGCTGCTACTTCCATGTTACTCACTTCCTAAACTGCTCTCGTGACTCTGCTGTGCTTCCCACTTTCTCTTTGTTTCGTGAGATAAAGTCTATTGGCTAGCGAAAGCCGCTTAGGCTGTGACAGCGCCGTACAAAACTCTCCTGCATAATGCCCGCGAAGTCTGTGTGGCTTCTTGGAGTTACAGATGGAGATATATATGTACCCATTAAATTTCATGCAATCATGTTTGCGGGTTCTCATGCAAACGCACTCCAAAGACTCTGGCCACTACCATAATCCACTCGAATTCGCCTCAAATCCACAGGAAATTCAAAGTGGTTGGTAGTTTAGGTCGTGTTAATAAAAGTAAGGTACGTAAGGTACGTCGCTTAAGGCTACCGAGTTTTGACTCTTGATCTGGCTAAGGTTGTGCATGCTGCCACTAACCACATTTGCATGCTGACCCTGTGCATGTCACCCCTAACCATGTTATTCATTTTGTTTGTTTATCAAGCATGATAGTACTCACCATTCAATTGCATTTCCCTTTGCAGCAAATGTAAAGCGCCTAGAGAGAGAGATTGAGTTCTCTGAGCGCGCTTTATCAAGTGAATTATAATAATTATTATTATTGCCACTAATTTCGCTGAGCTTTCATCTCAGGGTCTTGGGTTCGCTCTCCACGTTAGAATACATTTTTAAAGTAAGGCCTTGCACAGGAACAATTTGCTCGCTCTCCACGACCCGGATCGCGGGTTCGAGTCCTGCAGCGGTCGATTCTGTATTGACCTCTGCAAGCGGTGGCGAAGGCTCTTCTGCTGCTACATAAATGAGTGTTAAATCAGCCTACTTACTTTCAAACTGCCTTCGCTAAATTTACACCACTATCTGGCCATATATTTATATATTTCTCAATTGAGACTACTTTGATGCTCATGGATGGTGCAAAGTAAAAAGTAAAAAAAGTGGATTGTAGTCTGTCAAATAGCCTCATTTTTATAACGGCAGAAGAGCATTGGTGGCTATCACCACACTTGCAGTGGGCAGCAAAGGATGCGAACCCAAGACCTGTAGGTCTACAAGTGCCAGCACCCTAGGCTTCGTACCAGGACGAGATACCGTCGTTTAGCTGGCTAGCTCTGGTATTTCCCATTTAGGACGCTGTAGGAGGCAGCAAATAGGCTCCCCTCCCGCCTCGTTCAGTCTGTCGATTAATTCTGCTTGCCAGTATCGCAGTCTGGCCATCGCTCGAATGTGTTCTTAAATGACGAGAGTTACGTTATTTAGTTGCACTCTCGTGCTAAAAAGGAGACCGCATGTTGTAGACTAATTTTAGAGAGTTCGCTTGGGCTGGTCTGATGCTGTTTCTGAGACTAGGGGCACAGTGAAAATGTAAGCTACTGTGAATAATATATATATGTGTGTGTGTGTGTGTGTGTGTGTGTGTGTGTGTGTGTGTGCGTGTATATATGCTAATGTAAGTTACTTAATTAACAGGGAAAATGCAAAGAGCTTTCGTCCATTTTCATTTCAAAATGTAAAATGTACTAGGACGAAAGCTCGAGGATAAAAATTAATGGCCGAAGTGTAATGAGTGTATGATGTATGATGAGTATGCTAATGAGTATAGGGAAAGTAACAGTGTAGGAAGCAATTGGTCGTGGTGAAACATTTACTTTAGGCCTACTCGAGACTCAACAACAACAATCCAAACTTGACCTGGTTGGCTGACTTGATAGCAAATCGCTATACTTAGTTAAACCGAACCACCAAGTCATCTCATATATGAACGTGAGCCTGTTGTAAGAGCCCATCCCACTGTATTGGGCTGCAAAGCAAATCTGAACGTGCCGATCTGAGACTTTAAATATCTGCAGGAGTAGGCCTTTTTGGTTACAATGCCGCATTGGTGGATTGCGAACCTGACTGTGTGCCGACCCTGGTCACGTGCTGGCTTTACAAATCAATTTCAAGACGAATTTCACACTGCTATCGTCAGCTAGGACTCGTGTTGGCCTGTGCGTGCGTTGTTTGAATAGCATACTGTTTGGTTCTAGACCATTTATTTGCTCACGAACGCAGAAGGATTAAGAGGTCTGATCAGGCTGACGGCAGGCAGAGAAGCGAGCGTCTGCTAGGTCTGCTCAGGCAGCATGAGATATGCGCCCCTTTTTAGCTGCGACACGATGGAGGTCAGGCGTCAGGTCTCACCTACATTGGACTGACCTCACTATTGGGTAAGTTGGGTAAGTAGCCAGCCGTTGCTACCACCACCACTACTGAGCTAGCAGGCAGGCAGTTCTGTAGCAGCAGAGAAGCAGAGAGAGCAGCATAAAAGGCTGCAGCAGGAGCAGGCTGCAGGCAATTAAATTGCACGGCACGCATCTCCGTCTGCCTGTAACTCCACAAAGTCATAAAGACCATGTGGGTGTTACGCAGGAGAGTTTTGTATAGCCAAAGTATACAGTAAAGTATGCACACTCGCAGCCTAAGCGGCTTTCGGTACGCGTTCGGTAGCCAACAGACTTCGTCTCGCGAAACAAAGAGAAAGTGGGAAGCATAGCAGAGTCAGGAGAGCAGTTGAGGTCGTGAGTGGCATGGAATTAGCAGCTCAGGACCGCTGAAAAGGATGAGCCATACATAGTCGGCAGTAGTAGAGCAGTTGTCGTTGCGTAAGAATTTCGAAAGGGAGCTCCACAGTCTAGGACCTGCAGAGCTAAAGCTTCTGTCGCCAACGGTCTTTAAGCGGAGGAATGGGACAGCTAGTTTATTGTCCACACAGGATCTGAGGGCTCGAACAGGCTGAAACTGATGCAGCAGTTTAGCTAGGTACGAAGGAGCCAAGCCGTGGCGGCCTTGTGGGTCAGCGTAAGAACCTTGCTCTGAATCTGTTGCTTAACCGGCATCCACCCTAGCTCTTTTAGCAAAGGAGACACGTGCTCAAACCTCTGGGACGTGAAGACAAGCCTTGCAGCCATATTCATAGTCAGCTGCAGTGGCCTAATCGCTTTTTTTGGTAGGCCAGCCAATAGGGAATTGCAATAATCAAGCCGAGACAGAACTACGAAGCTAGTTAATTTTTTTGCAAGACACTGTGGAAGACAGGTCCTAATCTTGGATAAGGGTCAGACGTGATGGCTAGCTGCAGAGCAGTCTTCTGAATGAAGCTTTTAAAATTGAGGCAGTTGTCGAAAACGACAACTAAATTTCGAACACGTGGTGATGGTCGCACAACAGCATCGCCTATTAGAAGAGCAAAGCCTTTTTATCCAGCCATACACTTTGGGTGTCCTATGAGCAGTAGTTCGGTTTTATCGTCATTCAATTTCAGGTTTTCCGACATCCAGGATCGAATGTCGGCAAGGCAAGCATTCAATTTTTCAGTTGCTGCAGCATATTCCGACAGTTTGAATGACAAATGCAACTGAGTATCGTCAGCATAAAAGTGATATCCTACTCCATGGGCCTTAATCACTTTCCACAGAGGTTGAGTATAAATGGAGAACAGCAAGAGACCGAGTGCAGACCCTTGAAGGACTCCACAGGTGCCCCTTCTCGTGTGTGAGACCTGACCCTCACACGACACGGATTGAACACGACCAGACAAGTAGAATTAAAACCACGCGTCGACTGCCAGACTGATCGTCGTTCTCAATCGTTCAAGCAGAACATCATGATCATGATGGTGTCGAAGGCAGCAGACAGATCTAGCAGAGCTAGGGCAGTGACATTCCCGTCGTCGTTGCCATGTAGAATGTCATTGTCAACACGGAGGATAGCAGTTTCAGTGGAGTGCTGTCTCTTGAATCCTGATTGCAATGTTTCTGACATTTCATTATTTTTAATATGTTCAACTAGCTGCTTAGCAACCATTTTTTCAAGAATCTTTGACAAGAAAGGGAGAAGGGAAACAGGGCGACAGTTTGCAAGGATCTCTGTATCTAATCCAGGCTTTTTAAGTATGGGTCGAACGATTGCCGATTTGAAGGACTTGGGGACGACCCCTTTTCCCAGAGAAGCATTAACAATCTTGGTTATGGCAGGGCTAAGTTGGACTGCCAGTGAAGACCACAGAGATGAAGGTATAGGGTCGTCAGGAGACGAGCTCTTTTTGCTTGATTTTATTAAGGTAGCCACATCGCATGCAGAAACCTCGGAGAACCTTGTAAGGAACGTGGTCTAAGGGCGCGGTCCAACTCAAAGTTCTAGAGTTTAGAGTAGCCGGTCGGTTGCTTAGCAGCACCACGCCGGAAAGGCTGCCTATTAAAAGCTATCGGTGGGCACTAATACAAATGCTGCCGTTCCGGCGCCCGAGAAGCGACACAGGTGGGATGTGCAGTGCCTGTAAGACGTTGTCATCGGTGTGAGTCGTGGATAGCAGTGACCCGGATCTGATTCGCAGGCATTCTTCGGTGCCAAACGTGGGAACAGTGCAGCTCAGTCAGTCTGATGAGCACCAGGTGGGAGCGGCAGGTGGCAGATGCAAGTGGCTGATAGGGACTACTGCTACTGCTACTACTACTACGAGCGGCAGGCCACTTGGTTGTGATGGCAACGAGGTACCGTTGCAGAACCAATCACGAGCGGCAGTAAAGGACCAATAAAAAGGAGACCTGAGACAAGCCAAAAGTGAGGAGGCATTACCGGGAAACGTCGGGGTGGCGGGCAAAGTTTGCTGCGACATCTCTGGAGCGGCTGGTCGATGCAACTCGCTAGAGCTGCTACATCGATTTCCACACTACCCATAGCAAAAAGGAAACAGCAAATGACGGCAGATGCACAAATTTGACCAAACCCCATAAGCGCCGATTGCCGAGACGAGTGCAGGGCGAAAGGCCAATCGGGAGCGGACTGACGGCACAACGACGAGTCGCAGTACTATAATAGTAATAATAATAATAATAATACACTTGATAAAGCACCCTCAGAGGACTCAATCTCTATCTAGGCGCTTTACATTTGCTGCAAAGGGAAATGCAATTGAATGGTGAGTAAAATCATGCTTGATAAACAAACAAAATGAATAACATGGTTAGGGGTGACCTGCACAGGGTCAGCATGCAAATGTGGTTAGTGGCAGCATGCACAGTGTCAGCACGCATAAGCACATAAAGGACGAAACACAGGGACCCACTAAATGCTGTCATAAATTGGTGTTTTTAAATTCTTTTTAAATGTGGTCAGGTCAGGGGATGTTCTGACGCAGGTCGGGAGGGAGTCCAGAATTACTGTCGCCAGGAGTACAAGATCCATCGTGATGTGCAAAGGTGCCATGACACAGTTTGCAGACGGCAAGCAGGCTGTTGGGATTGATAGTCTGATAACTCGATGCATCAGACGACATTGTTGTTTAATGCCAAACGACTTAGTACAGGGAGTGAGAGCAAGAGTAAGAGAGAGTGGAGAGAAGCGTCTGTCCAGCACGGAAAGAGGAAGAGAAGAGAGCGATCAAAAGTCACGTGATCAGCAAGACAGCCCGCCCCCAAGCTTGGGCTGAGGCTGGCAATCGCTCGAGCAGCTCAGACTGATAGCTGTTTGATGGACTGCTGTGCGTCCAGTTGCAGGCTGAGAGCTGGAATGCCAGCTGCAGCTTCGGCTGTAAAGAGACAAGCGTTAAGTTCAGCGCCCGATGGCTAGCAGCGATTCAGGAGCGATTCAGACGAGAGGAAGTCGAAAGCTGAAGTCGAGAGGAAGCAGCGAACAGTAACATCTCAGCAGCTACTCCTAAGTAGGTGGCAGCGGCAGGCAGAGTTGCCACGACAAGACGAACGGCGGAGGTCAGACGTGGACGACCTCTGGCTGCTTACCTCCCTTGTGGGCAAGTTGAGTAGCTGCCATACTGGTGGTTAACGTGCTTGCCCCGACCAGGTCAAGGTGAATGCAGTTGCTTACCGAGGCAGTGGCAAGTGTGAAGCACCTGAATAGAGATTACGTTCTCTCAGGGTGCTATACAGATGAATTTTATTTTTATTATTAGCCAGCCGTTGCTACACTCGGCTGTGCACTAATCCAATGGAATAGCATATGCTGTTGATAAATAAAATATAACGATAAAGCGAGTATACGAAAAACAAAAACATGATAACACCACAATAGAAACAAAATATGAGAGGACCAAGCATCTGCAAGCACTCGAGATTGAAGCCTTATTCCACACTTAAAATGTTTAATTTTTGCACTCATATTTTTATCTTCTGCTCTAGAATGCTATTTAAATGCCTGAAGGCTCTGGGCAACTATTCCTACCAGTTACAAGTGTTTGCTATCTTCCAGCATTCAACTCCTCTGCGAGTTTATGTCCTCTTTTGTGCCATGCACTTAAAAAAAAGTAAAGCAAAGGCCAGTTGATTCAACAGCCTCATCACATAGCATCAGAAGAGTCTTGGCGGCTATCAACCCGGCTTCAACAGGCAATAGAGAGAATTTTCTATGCCAGGACTGGAACCAACGGCCAGGGTTTTAAGTGCAAACACCTTTCCCCTGGGCTACCTACAATCGACTTATATCAACAGCAGCCATAAGCAAAACCAGATCACGTGACATCACAAGGCAAGCTCTCAAGACTAAATGGAACTTTCACCTAGTCAAGGAGACGACGAGGTACGAAAGCTGCTGCAACAGCGAGCTATTTGCTTTAGGTCACCAGAGGCTGCTGCAAGGAACCAAACGCCTCTAGCCCGCTGACCCCTGCCCTCCAGCCTGCTGACCGGCACAAGTCGCACGTGGCTGAGCTGAGCTACATGCCATAGGTGTGCTATGAAAGCAGTCGTATAAAGGCAGGCATGTAGTAAGAGAGAGAGAGAGAGAGAGAGAGAGAGAGACAGACAGACAGACAGACAGACATTGAGACAGAGAGAGAGAGAGAGAGAGAGAGAGAGAGAGAGAGAGAGAGAGAGAGAGAGAGAGAGAAGACAGACAGACAGACAGACAGACAGAGGAGAGAGAGGGAGAGAGAGAGAGAGAGAGAAAGAGAGACAGACAGACAGGGGAGAGAGAGAGAGAGAGAGAGAGAGAGAGAGAGAGGACAGACAAAGACAGAGAGTGACAGAGAGAAAGAGAGAGAGAGAGAGAAGACAGATAGTGACAGAGAGAAAGAGAGAGAGAGAGAAGACAGAGAGTGACAGAGAGAGAGAGAGAGAGAGAGAGAGAGAGAGAGAGAGAGAAAGAGAGAGAGAGAGAGACAGACAGACAGACAGACAGACAGACAGACAGACAACAGAGACAGAGGAGAGAGTAAAGCAAAAGCAAGTGCAACACCATAGAGGCAATGTCTCCAAACAGAGGGTCGTGACTCACTCAAACAGCAGAGCTTGCACAGTAGATCGGCTTCATAAATTCCTCTGCAAAGTAGCAAAGGGTACAATCAGTCAGTTTTCACCGATGAACAAAGGCCACCAGGATGTCGATGCAGTATGTCTGCTGCCTGCCAGCAGTCGTAGTCACCTGACAAAAGGAATTCACAAGTGCTACCGGCCTAACCAATAATTTTTGCAACACCTTTCAGCAGCTGATACTCTAATATGGCAGTAACAAGAGCCCAGCTGGCAACCAACTTTCCATACAGGATCTTCGTTCCACCGATGATGCACCTCACTGCAAGAAGAACGATTGTACCGACCAAACTCACGACTCCGACCTAACAGACTCCAATTCCATTTTCGATTAGCATACAACTCAACCACAGAGCTGGACAGTGGCCGGCAAATATGGAAACGAAACGCTCGTGCTTCGGACCAACGGTGCAGTATGTTGCAACGGTACTTAAAGAGCTTTGGATTCAAATGGGCATGACATTTCGCTTTTTGCATTTATTAACCAGTCATTACATCACAGCCTATAGTTTATCACAGTCAATATGGCAGGTAGGATAATCCAGGGCAGCTCATAATAATACATGGCTGCAGCCGATTGTCCAAAACTGAGGGCAAATTCACCATCTACACATGGCGTCATACAAGTCGGTGCTCTGCGCGAGAGTTCCCTGTGTCTCTTTCAGCTTCGCCATATTGGTGCAGTCGAGGGACGAGCAGGGCAGGTCGAGGGCCGAGGCGAAGCCGGCGCAGCTGCTGCACACCTGACAGAGAAAGATGCGCCGGCCAAACGCTGAGCCGAGGCGAGAACAGCAGCAAAACAGCCGACAGCACAAGCGGCAAGCAAGCAGCTGCTGCCGAATGGGCAACGGGCGAGCAGCAGGCGAGCGGCATCCGAGCGGTCGGTCACAAAGCCAAAGGTAGCGAAGAGGCCGACGAGCTGCATCCTAATCTCTGAACCACCCAAACGGCACAAAGCGCTGCGCAGGCCACACAAAAGCCCTCCATATGGCACAGAGCTACGCATCGCATCCCACGCTGTGCCGTGTGGCGGACGACTTAACCTGTGAGCGAGTGGCTGACAGCTTATTTATTAGCTCCTCAGTGAGCAGCACGACCCAGTCGATCGATGGCAGAGTTCAAGCAAAGAAAGAGCAACTGCGGAACAGGTGCACGATGCAATCATCTACTAACCAGGTGCGAAAAAGGCACGGCCGCGGACGATCGAATACAAATGCAGCCTGGCTTCCTCACAGGAATTCGGTAGAGCCCTTCTAGATCGCTTGCGGCTGCCAGCAGCGTGATGCCGCCGAGGAATCTGCTACACTATTAGTTGCCCATTTCTTCTTCGCTACAGCTAAGTTTAGCAGCGTGGCAGATGACGACGTGTGGCATTAGATCAAATACCAGGCCAGGGAGAGTGCAGAATTCGAACAATGCAAAGGCCAGCTGATTCAACAACCTTAGGTCACTTAGTGACAGAGGAGCACCACTCGAGGGGCATTGCCTACAGCAGAGCTGGAACCCCAAGCTGGATCGGTAAGTACAAGCCCCTTAAGCTAGCAAGCACCGTGTCTGGTTACTGGTTACACATTATCAAGTCTGGGTTTCAGGGATTACATAATACTGGAACTGAATCAGCATCTAGAACAGCTACGCTATTTCGGACCACAGGTTGACAGAAAATAGACCTGAAAGCAGTATGACGTCAACGTGACCGACGTTACCGTCACTATGACGTCAGCAGGTCTTTGGCTGTTCTCCATTTATACTGTGCCTCTGGTGGAAGTGATTTGGGCCCAGGGATCAGGGGTCTACCACTTCTATGCAGACGATGCCTAACTGTATTTGTTGATAAAAACCGTCGCAATCTGCTGATGCGACTGATAAACTGAATGCTTGCCTGGCAGATATACGATGCTGGATGTTGGCCCATTTCCTTTAACTAAACAACGACAGAACCATTGCTTAATGGACATCTCAAGCTTGCATCTGAACTAGGAGAGTTTGCATTTCTAATAGGTTTTGCTGCTGTGCAACTACCAACATGTGCTCAGAATTTAGGTGTCCTCTTTTACAGCTACTAAATTTTTGAAAATTTCATTAAGAAGACTGCCTCCACAGCTAGCCAAAATGTCCGGCCCCTGTCTAACCTCAAATCCTTTGGAGACCGTGCATTTAGTTCGTATGGTCCCAAAGCCTGGAACACCCTCCCGACTTGCCTCAGAACATCCCCTGACCTGACCATATTTACAAAGAACTTAAAAACACACCTATTAAGGACAGCATTTAGTGGGTCCCTCTGATTCGTCCTTGATGTGCTCATGCGTGCTGACACTGTGCATGCTGCCACTAACCACATTTGCATGCTGACCCTGTGCATGTCACCCCTAACCATGTTATTCATGCTGTTTGTTTATCAAGCATTATATTACTCACCATTCAATCGCGTTTCCCTTCGTCGCAAATGTAAAGCGCCTAGAGAGAGATTGAGTTCTCTGAGGGCGCTTTATCAAGTGCATTATTATTATTATCATTATTAAGATTAGGGGCACAGTGGCTTGCTAAACAATTTAACAAGCTCCCTGGTACTGTCTGGGCAGGAACACAGGAATGCTATTCAGCTGTACTGCCATAAAAAGCCATTGAAGCAGAGCCTCTGAAGCAGAAGGTGATGAATGTGGCTGCAAGGCACGTAAAGAAATCAAATCCCAGAGGTTCAACCGTTTGTCTTTTTTTGCTGAAGGAGCTGCAATTACTCCCGGGTTGATCAAAGAATACGGAGACAAATTCTTGAACTGACCCAAAAGGCCCATCAGGGCTTGGCTCCTTCATACTTAGATGAACTGCTGCACCAGTTTCAGCCTCTTCCTGCCCACAGGTCCCCGATGGACAACGAATTAGCGGTTCTATTCATTTGCTTAAAGACCGTTGACGACGGAAGCTTTTGCTCTGCATGTCCTAGACTGGAACTTATTTCCACAATTCTTAAGCATCGTCATCTACTCTCCTGCTACCGACTGTGGCACATCCTTTCCAGTGGTTCTGAGCTGCTACTTCCTAGCTACTCTCTACCTTAACTGCCCTCCTGACTCAGATTTGCTTCTGACTCACTCCTTGATTTGTGAGACGAGGTCTGTTGGCATGCCTACCGAAAGCTGCTAAGGCTCCGAGTGCACTATAAAAATCTCTCCTGCGTAACAACCACTTGGTCTTTATGGCTTGCTTGACTTACCGACCGAGATACACAAAGACATTCAGCCATAAAAATCCTCGCAATATGGCAGGCAGCCGCAGCTGTGGCAGTAAATTTGTTCGAATTATAAGAGCGTTTTCTAGAATGCCTGGCAAACTTAATTCATGCACAGCAAGTGAAAATATTTTTTGTCACCCCAAAAACAAACACGTTTGCTGTTGGTATGAGTAATGCGTATAGTGTGGTCGTTTGGTCACATGACTCTTTCTCTGGCCTTATCTGGCCAGGCACAAAGGCCACAAGCTTCGGGTTCGCTCTTTGTTTTGCTGTGGCGAAATCCGAAGAGCCTGAGATTTACTGAAAAGGTCGACTATTGGTACAGGGCGAGCTGGTATATGGCCTCGGTCGCCTGTCGACATCGTTCCATAAACATTCTAATGGGGTTATGATCAGACGACTGCTTGGGCCAATGCATCGGCACACACAATAAAGGTTTTGCAAAAGTATATCATGGGCGTGTCAGTTCGCTTTAGGGTCGTTATCTTGCTGCCAACTGTAACGGCCCTAGAGAGGAACGTTTGAGCTTTGAAATCCAACCTGCTTGACTAAAAGCAACTTGAGTAAAGTACTCGCGAAGGATCCTTGCTTGGCGCTGGTGAAGCGGCTCCAATCCTGATTTTTCGCGTGCCCTTCTGCTAGGATTTCAGGCCACCTCAGCACACGGGCCAAACACGTGGGCAATTCCACATGCATCAACTGAGGTGTTCTGCTTGTGTCACTCGTCCCTCTAAGCTACGAGATGGAGGAGTTGCCGGTTGCTGCGGCCGCAGGTTGCTCGCAAACATGCCACGGACAAGCTTTTCAGCGCCAACAGCGCCCTCTCTTGGAGTACCCGGGAGACCGACAGGCGACTCGCCCCGAAGCGCCAACGCCAACGCATGCGCTCACCCCAGGCGACTCAATGCTTCCGGTACCCGAAGATGGTCCGACAAAGAAGCCACGACGCAGCCACTAACAGCCAAGCTGCAGCCGGGAAGCAGTGATGACCAAGCCACGTCACCGAGGTGGCTTGATCACGTGGTCTGGCGGCCAGAGCCGAAGAAATGTACCGGAAGAAAAATTTAAATTCTCCCACGGCCAGAGGAACACCGCAGAAGACGCCCATGATCATGAGTGAGGGGGGTGAAAAGAGAAAAAACGGATTCAAATAGAAAGGGGACAGAGCAAAGCCGTGGCTACTGCTGCCGAAAGCTTTGCTGACTCACCGATCGCCGCTGGTGGCTCTCCCTCTCGATGGCTTGCAGGCGGCGGCCGAGCACGACGGCCGCTGCGGCTGGGTCGCAGAGGCACTGCTGGCACAGCTTCGATCTTCCATTCTCGCCGCACACAAGGCAGCGCGAGGTCACGAAGTACTGCGAGAGGGTGCCCTGCAGCAGCGGGCAGCAACAAGCGAGACTCGTGCGTGCGTGGTCCGACAGATAGCCAAGCTGCGGCGGCGGTTTCGTGCGAGCGCCGGCCATCTTTGCTGCGACGCAACAGTTTTGGTTCATCACTCTAAAAGTGAACGAGTCGGTCACACAAAGCCCCCGGTCACACAAAGTTTTCCCTGCCTTGCGGCAGAGAGCCGTCTTCTTCCGGTTCAAGTCCAGCATACACAGGAGATCTCTGATCGACGGTAAAACAAAAAGGCGACTGCATGCAAGGCCTGCAGTCGTCATTTTGTTTTATCGTGGCGCCAAAGTGAGCCGGAAGAAGACGGCTCTCTGCCGCTGGTGGCAGGGAAAATCCTCCTCTCGGCCCCACTGCGATTTCGCAGACATACGAGAGCCCTTGTGGAACGAACAGCTAAAATAGTGCACTAGTGTTTGTCCCTAGCAAAGCCGCATTTAAATGCCCAATGTCAAAGCAACCTCGCGTTTTTGCAATTTTTAATCACTCAATGCGCTGGCTACAAGAGACAGCCGTTCCATTTTGACTGTGGAGGTCGCGGTTTCATCGAACCATTGGCTGTACGCGGATCTCCAGCTTTGTGTGACCAACTCATTCATTTTTAGAGTGATGGACACGTGAGCTCCGTGTGCAGACACACGCTACACAGCTGCCCGCTCGCGGCTCTCACCCTGTGCCGCTGTCGCTGCCGTTCGTCGTGCGCGACGCCGCCCGCGAAGTCGCGATCCTTGCGCTCGTGCGCGATGACGCTCGTTCGCGGCAGCTCGTCGTACCAGGAGAAGACGTTGACGCCGAGCAGGGACAGGGCGCGACCGAGCGGCGGTAGGATCTGCTTGGTGACGTAGTAGGCGCCGTTGATGCGCAGCTCACCGCCGCTGGCCAGCACTTCGGAGGGCTCGCGGGCCAGCTCAATGAGAGGTGCTCCGGGCCGTCCGTAGACGAACACGTAGGGCACGCGCTCGCCGACCAGCGGCTCGGCTCGCGGGTCGACGGCCAGCCGGCGTCTGGCGAAACGGCGAAAGCAACGTCACGCGAATCACGCGAAACTAGTCGCCGGCGGCGGCGGCAGCAACGACAGACGGGCTCGATGCCGAAGCGAGGAGGAGAGCAGAAGCAGAAACAGCAGCAGCGAGAGGTCAGGACTGGCGCGGAGGTCAGGACTGGCGTGGAGGTCAGGACTGGCGTGGAGGTCAGGATTGGCTCGGAGGTCAGGATTGGCTCGGAGGTCAGGACTGGCTCGGGGGGGGGGGAGCCGGCAACCTTCGGCGAGCGCAGGGTCAAGGTAGAAGAGGAAGGCTGCCGTGAGCACAGCGGTAGAGGCACTTGCGAATGGTCGGCTGATTCAACAGCCTCGTTTAAGCGGCAGTTGAAAATCCGCCACTGCCACAGCACACCGAAACGGCAACCAGCAGTGGATCGAGGTGAGCAATAGATAAATAAATAAATACGATAAACAAACTAGTTAAAATAACAAAATGAATTAAAGTTAAAAGATAAAAGACGAAATAAAATAAATAAAGCATCGCTAACTGCACAGCTCGACCCCACGACCTAGGTCGAGGAAAGCGGAAGCATCAGATTGCTAGGCCAAAAGTAAGGGCCAACCTGCTCACCTCGCAATCTGCAGGGAGGGCACGCAGGCGCCCGGCTTGTAGCCTTTGCTGCCTCGGTACTCTTTCGCGAACACGAAGTCCAGCAAATTCAATCTGCCCTCGAGAACTTTCGAGCACTGTCGCTGCACGTACTGCTTCACCATCGAAATGTCCCGCGTGTCGAACAGCAGCTTCAGGGCTCGCTCGAGCACCTGAAACGTCGTCAGCGGTCCAGTGGGGAAAAAAGCCAAAAGTGCCTAAGAGAAGCAGACGAACGACCGACGAGCCAGTGAATTATGCCCATTTACTCCGTCCATGCTGCAACGACCCTTCCCCTCTGCAGCGTTGCGCATGGCGGCCAGCGGCGACCGACATCAAGTGGCAGCGATTGACAGTCAAAAGAGCTTTGCTAACCCGGAAAAAAGCAAAGAAAATGCTAAGGTCAGCTGATTTTAGAGCCTCACCTGTATAGCGTAGCGGGCGGCTATTGCCATCGCTCGCAGTAGGCAATAAAGAGTTGCTTGTGTTGCAGGACTCGAACTCACGAACTGGGTCGCGAAGCACGAGAACCTCACTCGTGAGCTAGGACTTGCTGGCTACTCGTTGGGGCGAGAGCGCCGGCGCATGCGCTCGGATACGCTGGCAGGAATCAAAGCGTGAACACGAGGCTCACGAGCTCCATCCCCAAGAGTTTCCTGGCGTTCTTGCAGGTTTTCGCGAGTTCCGATTTCACAGTCTGGCTCTCTTTTCTCACCGCTCTCATTTTTTTGTTATTCCAACAAGCCCTTTGATTTATAAACAGCTCGTTCGGTAAGTCTCAGCCCAACGGTAAAGCGCTTGCACTACACGAACCACAATGTCGATTATTCGTGTCTACAGCGGTGGCACGAAACTCCTAAGTGCCTGCCACCGGATGCAGCCGTGAAAGCAGCCGAGGGTCAAGGCTGCTAAACCAGCTGACGCTCACTTGCGTTCGGTACTTTTATTCGAGCCAGCTTACCAACCCTAATCTGACACTGTAACTTGCGAGGGAGAGTTGAGAGAACATAGTTAGTCTCACGGAGGATGCTGCTGCAGCAACAAACTGTACCTTTACTACGTTCAAGCTAGCAATGCTACTAACACCGGCCCAGCGCATTCTAACCACTAGTCCTCAACACTGGATGGGGCAGTGCTGAGTAATCAGCTGAGGACACGAATATACTGGCAAGTAGTTTTTAAATAAAAGATCGGCCGAAGGCCGTCTTCGTGCCAATTAGAGATGCTACATTTCTCGTCAAGCCGGAACGATATGGTTTTCCGATCTGGTCACTATATCCTATTCAGGCTATCGAGACCGCCATTTCACCGATCTAAACGCAGGGCTTACAATCTTGGCTTTAAAAGACCACTCGGTGACTCTTTGACGGTCGTCCCGCTTCAGCAGGGAACTTTTGGCGCTGCAGCTGAGGGCACTGCTTCACAGCCTCCACCGTCCCCCCCCCCCGTACCGTTGCACAGCAGCACGAGCACTGCTTGAGAACGCACATGTGCACATTTTAAATTGCAATCGGGTGCCGAGTTGACATTTTTCTTTGCATCCACCGATTGACCGGGAGCCATCCCAGCTGCTGCAGCAAAGGAGACACAACTAAACCTCTGGAATTTCTTGACTAGCCTTGGAGCCATATTCATCACCAGCTTCAGAGGCTTAATGTACAGCCAACCCAAAACGGAATTGCAGCACTCCAGCCCAGACAGAACCAGGGAGCTAATGCCCTCGCGGTAGACAGTCACTAATCTTAGACACCAAGATCGAACGCGATGAATAGCGTGGAAGCAGTCTTCTTAATGGAGCTTTCGAAATGTAGGCAGCAATCAAAAAGGTAGCCTAAACTCTGAGCCCATGCCGACGGTGGCTAAATCGATCGAAAGAGGGAAAAAAGTCTCCAAGTGCTGCACGAATTGGGATGTGACCTATGAGCAAAAGTTCAGAGTTCACTCTAGGTAGATTACTACTTCTGCATAACAAATCACATCGTTGCCTGTTCAATTAATAATTTTTATTCAACAGATTATGCACATAATCCGACTTTCACCAATGACCAAACACTCAGATGAATTCAAAGAAAAGTTCCCAGACAACTGCGGGACTTCCAAGCAAACTCAATCCAAACGAGTGTGAATGACAATTGCTTACATGGCCACACCGGCAGATATGTCAACCATAGTGGCATACATGTTTATAGCAGTGACCACAGTGCACTAGTTGTGTAATGGCTCGTTAAGATATTATACGAACAAGTGTAATGTGCTGCCCACGTGAGAGATCACATTCAAGATTCGATATCTCAAAGTAAATCCACGCAACTCAAGGACGCTAAGGTATTTAGAAGTAATAATACAACAAATAACACCAAACCACAAACACCAGCATCAGAGAAGGCGAAACTCAAAACGATGTGCCGGGAATGAGATTACCTTGGTGGCTGCAGGACAGCCATCACGGCGAACCGTTTCGATGCCTTTTGCGTCGAAGATGGGCTCTTTCTGAGACAGGCTCTCGTAAGCGTATCCAACGTAGCGTTTCTTTGTTTCAAGAATGCATGGCAAGTACACCTGCAAAATTATTCAGGCACGATGCACACTCGTCAGCTTAGCGCAAATTCACCGGTCACTCTTCGAGTGAGCTTGAAATAAAGCAAACGAATTCACGTAGCAGACGACGACGTGCTTGTTTGGCTAGCCCCCTCTCGCCAGGCAGAGCGGTTTTTAATTGCAGAAGACTCTTAGTACACGCCAAGGCCTGTCGACATTATGCGTCAACGACCAACGAGTGTCACAAAGTTTGAAGCTGCCCCAAGCTGCACCAAAATCTGGTTGGCTCACAGGATCCCATCATTTGGTCGAATAGTTGTATGGCTCACACTGTTGGAAAACAACCGTTGATGGGTAGAAATCTGTGCTCGGTCAGGTCCTCGGGCCAGCGCAGTCGTCTTAAAGTTTCACGAACCGACAGAATGCCTTAACTAGGTCAGTGCCCCAGCAGTTAGTCAACCATGGACACAGATCATACACCATCCGAGGAGCCTCTGAAATATGGTATACCTCAGGCTTTAAGATGACGCCAAGTGCAAAAAACGTTGACCGATTTCATCTGATAAAGGGATGATTCAGCTTAATAACATTGCTAAAATTCGGGCTTGTTTAGATCAAGATACCACGTCCAAGTTGGTCCATGCATTCGTGACATCCCGTCTCGACTTCTGCAAGTCACTGCTTACTGGCCTACCAGCATGTGCGATCAGGCGATTGCAGCTGGTGCAAAACTCTGCAGCTAGGCTTGTCTGTCGTGAGCGTCGCAGTTGCCACATTACTCCACTTCTCGCCGACCTGCACTGGCTACCAGTCAAGCAACGGATTGACTTCAAGGTTTTGTCGCTCACTTTTAGGTCCCTTCATTCTATGGCTCCAGCCTATCTGTCAGATATACTACCCCATCAGGCCAAGCATCGTACCATCCGCTTTTCGGAATCCAACAGTCTAGAAATACCTCATACAAACCTTAAATCCTTTGGAGACCGTGCAGTTAGTTCGTATGCTCCCAAAGCCTGGAACTCCCTCTCGACCTGCGTCAGAACATCCCCTGACCTGACCTGACCACATTTAAAAGGAACCTAAAAACACACCTATTTAGGACAGCATTTAGTGGGTCCCTGTGATTCGTCCTTGATGTGCTTATGCGTGCTGACACTGTGCATGCTGCCACTAACCACATTTGCATGCTGACCCTGTGCATGTCACCACTAACCATATTATTCAGTTCGTTTGTTTTTCAAGCATGATTTTACTTACCATTCCATTGCATTTCACTTTACAGCAAATGTAAAGCGCCTAGAGAGAGATTAAGTTCTCTGAGGGCGCTTTATCAAGTGAATTATTATAATTATTATTATTATGGCCCACGTGGTCACCGGAATCAGCAGCCAAAGGCTAAGGTGCTCAACGACCCAAGTCTCGGTTTCTCGGCCCGATAGCTAGCAATTCATTATTACCAAGTGCAGCACACCGGAGCTGCAAAGGCTCTAGAGCGTGGCTATATAGACGATGAGGCAGTTGAATCAGCTGACCTCTGCCTCCTCATTTTTTGCAGAGCTGAGAAGCATCTTTACAGGCAGCCGATCGAAGGCATACAAAGCCAAATACCCTCTGACGCAGCCTCGAACGAGCGCTTAGAGGACTAATATGCCAGCAGATGGCGCTGCTGCTGCTGCTGGGCGGCTTCGTCCGGAGCAGCACCGTTTTGGCCAGTAACGACGCACAGCGAGCACGCTGCTTTGCAGCAGCAGGCGATGCACTACGACTTGACTGCGAATTTCGATGGCGCGGCTCGAGTGCCAGAGCACAGGCACTGCCTGCAGCAGCGTGCCGGCAAGTTCCTCCACCTCGTGCCTAGTTGCCAGGCGTTTGCAAAACCGGAAAGGCAGAATGCTGGCGTCGGCGAGTCCGCCAGAGGAGGTGGCACAGCAGGCTAAGCAAAGCCAGCGGCAGCTGCTGGCAGGCAGGCAGGAGATCAAGCGATTCATACCTTCTCGAATTTGAGTTTCACTGGACTGGGATTAGCAGCGGTGACGGCATCTGCAATCTCCTGGCCGATCCGGAACGCTTCGTCTTTCGAGCGTCCAGCAAGCAGAATGAACATGCTTAAAGCAAGAGCGCACTCGACGTCAGACTGACACGCGATCGGGCGAAAAAGCAGGGCCGGAAGTGCATGACAACGACCAGGAGAGGCACGGTGCTCAGCGTGCACCGTCCTGCGCCCCGGGCCAGCAATGCCATCGAGCGTTCGACTTCCGGGGCTGACAGCTGCCGTCGTGGCACATGAGCCGTCCCAAACGACAGGCTCGCGACGGGTCAGCATTCTTCCAAGCGCGCGATCTATATCGCCGGGAGGCTCAAGTAGCTGCTGAGCTTGATCGATGAGCCACAGGCTTGGCTGGGGATCAAGCAGTTTCCCAGTACCAAGGGGAGGGCATTCGCACGATCTTTTAACGCGGCAGGCCCGATGAAAGTTTACCTTTGGCGCCAAGTTCGCGTTTACTTAAGGCACAACGTAAAGGTGCAAGCACAACAGCATCAGTGGCTCACCACTCACTACCAGCGCAGCTGCTGCTGCCGCCGCCGCCACTGCTGCAGCTGCGCTGGGGCTTCGACAAGCAAGCTGCATCTCTTGAACGGGAGGGGCGCACTGAGCACGCTAATGGCGCTAAAGTGTTAATGGCAGCAAGAAGCGGCCGCGGGGCCCGTGCTAGCAGCGCGAACTCTACCTGTCCGTGTCGCCGTAGACGACTCGCGCGCGCCACTTCTCGGTGGTCTCCACTAGCTTTATGGCGGACTCGAGCGTTTCGCGTGACTTGCGCAAAATGCTGTCTCCAATCTGCAATGGCGGCGGCGGCAGCCGCAGAGGCGACTCTCAGCGGCCAGCCTGCTCGCTCGTCTTGCCTGGCGGCCGCTTAGCGAGTCGCTGCCGCTCGGCACGCCGAAGCAGCCGGCAGCAGCAGCTCACCTCGACGCACGGCATCCTGCCGGAGAAGTTGGCAGCCGTGTAGCCAAACGTCACGTTGGCTATCAGCTTGAGGCCCAGCTGTCGCGCGTGAAGCAGCCGCTGGAGACCCTGCGAGAACGACCTCTAGGTTCGATGGCGACCGGGTGGCAGGGGCAACGGCGGCAGCGGCAGCAGCAGCCGGTCGCCTTCGTTCGAGCGGCCTTCACCTTCTTTTCCCGCTTCCCGTCATCCCGCTTCGATGACGGGAAGAGGCGGACCACCGGTCGGCGTCTGCTCGATGCCCGAGCGAGCGTGCAAGCTGTTGGGGCCAAGGCCGGGGCTGAGAAGGCAGAGCCCGAGCATGTGTGCATCATGTGCCATCGCGGGACTTTCGGAACGCAGCAGCGCGAACGCGCCTCGGAGGCGACCGCTTCCGGATGCCGGTCAGACCACGCAAGGCTCGCTCGATGCCTGGCGACTCCCTTTCCTTTTCAGGCGGAACAAGCCGCGAGCAGCACGCAGGCAGCACTTGCCCTTGCACGAGGCTGGCACGACCGACCGCAAGCGGAGGACAGCAGAGGCGATAGAATATCAGGTCAGCTGGCGATTAAAAAAAAAGTCGGCTGATTCAGCAGCCTCATTTATGCAGCAGCACAAGAGCCTTAGTGGCTATCGCTCCTGCTCAACGGCACATCACTCGATATATCACTGGCACAACATCATTGGCAAACATCACTGGCACATCACTCCTGCAGTGGGCGAGGAAAAAAACTGCCTGCTGCTGCTGCTGCTGCTGTAAGACTCGACCCACGACCTGGATCACTAAGTGACCTCACCTTACCTCTAAGCAAAGGCTCGGCTCACCTTCTTACCAGTAAGCGTGTCGGCTGAGGAAACCGAACTCTAAGATAACTCTTTAGTGGGGGAGCATTTGATAGCGCACGAATTATTAGAATACGGGCGGGTGTGATGCTGGGGCACAGATCTCCAAGCATTTGCCTACGAATTTAACTGGAGCATTAAAACGGCACGAAATCATTCTCATGCACGCGATCAGGTATGCCGAAATTAATCAATACTCGACTTACGAGAACCGAACCTATGGCACAGCCGCATGCTGGCCACATAGTATCGCCCACATATCGAACAGAGTGCTTGCATGCTCGCTTGGTCAACACATACCTTGTCACCACCATACAGTTTCATCGACTGTTTCACCATGATTCTTGTATTTAATATTTCCTCCACCATTCTGCGTGCAATGGAAAAGACAAAAGATTCAAAGCGAGGCCAGCAAGGAAAACGATCAAAGCAAAACGATTCTCAGCACACAGATGGTCATGCCAACTTTACTTACTGTGACAAGATCCCTTTGCGAACATGCTTTTTCACAAACACGACTCCATTAGGAGAGACGGTGACCTCGTTTTCCAGCTTCTGGAAGTAGGTTTGGTGCATGGAGATGGGCAAAGCATAACCGACGCAAAAACAGTCAAGGTGAGAACGAACGCAGCGTGGCGACCTCAGTGGAAACGATGACGTGCGTGCGAGCGAACCACGGCCGTGCAGCACAAAAACTGCACAGAACATTGAGAGAAAGCACAGAAAAAAAGGTCGATATCGCAGCGGCAGCTGCTTGGAGAGGTGCGGCCAGAGAGCAGCCTAAATAATATAAAGCAACGGAGATGCCACAGACAGACAGACAGACAGACAGACAGACAGACAGACAGACAGACAGACAGACAGACAGACAGACACAGACAGACAGACAGACAGACAGACAGACAGCGGTCATGGTGGCAGAAGGCAGCTCCAAGAGGCAGCCCAGCACGAGTTACGACGAGACTCGACGGGGAGGGGGGAGGAGAGAGCGGCCTGCCTCACCTTCAGAATGTGACCGGGCACACGGTGTGCAGCGCAGCCGAACGGAAAGAAGTCGCCGCTGCAAAGAGAACTCCACAGGCTGCCAGCGTTGCACCGCAGCACCAAAGCGATCGCACCACGAATGCCGCAGGGCGAGAGCCAGCTGCCACGTGGGAGAGGGGCGCAGCCGAAACGACAAGAAAGCGGCTTCAGTGCTTCCCGGCATGCCATGCCCCGAAGGCAGCGGCCGCAGCACGAACGCATGGCCGAAGCCCAAGCGGGAGTGCCGAGCTGGTTTGGTCCAGCGGTTAAGGTGCTCGCCCCGACCGAGGTCTGACTGAGGTCGTGGGCTCGAGCCCCGAGGCACACACGTGAAGCGCCTGAATAGAGATTAAGTTCTCTTGGGGCGCTATATAAATGAATTATATTTTATTTTACGATTGCGCACGATCGTACTCACTCGGCCTTGGCTAGGCTCTCCACTCGGCCGAGACACGTCGAATAACAGTAGTTGTAGGCGATCATTATGGATGGATAGAGGGACTGGAAGTCCACGACGATCACCGGGTCTGCGTAGAATTTTGATTCCGGCTCAAGAGTCAACTGGATGCATTCGGGGGCTCGCATGCGCACCCGCTGCTGAACGCTCGGTGAGGCGGCGATATAGCTGAGAGGCTTCGCCAGCCGAAGCATCATCGATTCAACCTTGAACTGCGACCCGCGAGACATGACGTCGTAAAACTCGATGCCATAAATTCGAGCGAACTCGCTAGTCTGTCCAATAAGGTCTATCTCGTCCATCATCCTATAGAGGCTCCGCGCTCGTGTCGAGTAATATTCAATCACGCGCCATCTGCAGCAGAATCTACTCGCTCTCGCACTTTGAGCGACAACAGAGGCAGCAAGCTGCCGCACCCGACCGAAGCCTAGCATCGAGGCTCGCGCAACGACGTCAGCACACCACACCTGTACAGTCCGTGCTGGTTGTACCACGTTGTCAGCGTCTCATCTGTGAACCGGGGGAGTCGCTCATGAAGCACGTGGTAAACAACATTCTCAAGCGAGTACATATTCAGAGTTACCTGCAAATAGCCAGAGGAAAAGAGCCATGGCATGAGGCACTTTGTGCCCATTTGGCCTAGTGTTTAAGGTGCTTGCCCCGACCAAGGTCTGGCTGAGGTCGTGGGCTCTAAGTCATAAATAAATAAATAAAATAAATCCTAGCTGATTAAAAAGCCTCTTTCTGTGTAGCGACAGAAGAGCCTTTACGGCTATCAACACCGCTTGCAGTGGCGATAAAGAATCGCCCACCGCAGGAATTGAACCCACGACCTCGGGAGCGAGGTCGTGAAAGCAAACGCCTTACCTAGTGTGCCATCACGGCTCACCGAAGCCATATGTGAAGCACCGGAATAGAGATAAGTTCTCTTAGGGCACTATACAAATATATATATATATATTCATCATATATATATATATATATATATATATATTATAATATATATATATATCATTCATATGAATATATATATATATATATATATATCGCGACGGAAACACACAGCCGATTGCGCGATTAGAAAGTAATGTTCAACGTGGCTTTTTCCGATTATATAAGCCGAAAAAACACTTAAGAGAGATTTCTGAGCACGAAAGAAGCTCGTCTTGCAGGAGGACTACGGCTGACCATAGAAAGTGAGGAAGTCTGCTAAGGCTAAGGCCTTCGGGGGACGTGGCCTGAATTCGAGCTTGCAGAGCGGGCTCAGCTGTGTCGTGTATCCAACGAAACCAGACTACCAGGACTGCCCCGTACGAATGCACCGTCCTGCCTGAAAGCGCCTCCCTACTTGCTTTCTGCCATAGTTAGTACCTAGTCCTTTGCAGAAGGGGTCAATCGCCTGGTGTCAATTCCTTCGGCAGAGTCCGCTTACCCAGCGAAGGGGTCCAGGAGTACCACAAGTAACCTCACTAGGGTCCGCATTAAAATCGCGCGACTGCTACGTCTGGCTGCGTGACTTTTCTCGGCTTAGGCCTCGCGAGAGTTGGGAAAAACCAAGTGCACCGTATAATTGCATACAGCATACAGGTAATCTCGGGCTCGGACCTGTTCGACGCTTTAATATTTTACATAGGATGTCATAAAACCTTAGAACCTCAAGGATGTCGTAAAACCTGAACGTTGCAGTTAAAAAATCAAGGTCCGAAAATATTTCCACAGGGCAGCGTTAATATGATGAAGCAATAAGTGTCAGCATATCGTGCATGCTGCCACCTTGGTTAGCCCACAGGGGGTGAAAACATGCCAAACTCCTTGTCTGGTAGTCTTAAGCTGGTTCGGGAACAATTGAATTTTTCAAAGGTTTGCTTTTGGTAGCTCCATCAGAATATGAGGAAGTACGAAAATTTGGACGTGCCAAATATGCACTTCGAAATATGCACGCGAAATATGCACTCAAAAAATGCATCTCGACTAACGTGTCGGCACCTCTTCAAGATTCGATCAAGGTTTGAGACATCCGGTTTTGTGCATGTGCTGACCTAGGTCAAACTCGGTCTGAGAATATGCAAAATATGATAGTACGGTTAGAGCGATTAAAAAAACATGCTTGCAAATGAAAAAAAGCTGTGAAACCGTATAAGACTGCTACAGAGGTCTTGGCAAATACCTGAGATGTCATAAATATGACATTAAGATTGCACAATTAAGATTATGAGAAGGTGGTTCAATTTTACTAAGTACAATTACAAAATTTAGTGGGCTAGGATATTAAAAATAGTTTAGAAGGATTCCTTTTAATTCTTTGTTTATTATAAAATATTTCTGGGTGGTTTTTCTTTCAACCATGTCATACATTTCTTGCACAGTTTTAAACGATGTCAGGACTCTATGCTTGTGTATGCTCAAAATAGCATACTTCAAACCAATGATGATTGCGGGTAAAATACCTGACACCATTGTTGATACACATTTTCAGCAAAGGAGATACTTAGTGCATACAGTAAATCTTCGTAATGGCCAGGCGGTGCTCCAAAATTAATCATTCGAAAATAGAAGCTACATAGGAGGCCAAACAATAATAATAATATTAATAATGCACTTAATAAAGTGCCCTCAGAGAACTCAATCTCTCTCTAGGCGCTTTACATTTGCGACAAAGGGAAACGCGATTGAATGGTGAGTAATATAATGCTTGATAAACAAACAACATGAATAATATGGTTAGGGGTGACATGCACAGGGTCAGTATGCAAATGTGGTTAGTGGCAGCATGCTCAGTGTCAGCACGCATGAGCACATCAAGGACGAATCAGAGGGACCCACTAAATGCTGTCCTTAATAGGTGTGTTTTTAAGTTCTTTGTAAATATGGTCAGGTCAGGGGATGTTCTGAGGCAAGTCGGGAGGGAGTTCCAGGCTTTGGGACCATACGAACTAAATGCACGATCTCCAAAGGATTTGAGGTTTGTACAAGGTATTGGTAGACTGTTGGATTACGAAAAGCGCGTGGTACGATGCTTGGCCTGGTGGGGAAGTAGATCTGAGAGATAGGCTGGAGCCAATGAATGAAGTAACCTAAAAGTGAGCGACAAAACCTTGAAGTCAATCCGTTGCTTGACTGGGAGCCAGTGCAGGTCGGCGAGAAGTGGTGTGATGTGGCAACTGCGATGCTCACGACAGACAAGCCTAGCTGCAGAGTTTTGCACCAGCTGCAATCGCCTGATCGCACATGCCGGTAGGCCAGTAACCAGTGAGCTGCAGAAGTCGAGATGGGATGTCACGAATGCATGGACCAACTTGGACGTGGTATCCTTATCTAAACAAGCCCAAATTTTAGCAATGTTATGTAGCTGAAAGTAGGCAGATTTGACTGTGGAGCTGATGTGGTCGTCTAACGAAAGGTCACTTTGGAACATGACACCTAGATTTCGAGCTGATTCAACAGGAGACATGCTGGCAGAGCCAATTTTGAGCGTCAGCCTTTCCAATTTCTGAATCACACTGGGTTTGCCCACAACTAGTAAGTTAGTTTTATCATCGTTTAGTTTCAGAAAATTTGCTGCCATCCATTTGCGGATGTCATCAATAAATGCAGCACGTGAGTTGAGAGAATTCAAGGTGCTCGAAGGCTGGGAGGGATCAAAGCGAAGGTACAACTGAGTGTCATCCGCATAGAAGTAAAAGCCTTGATTGTGCTTGGCAATCACAGAGAGAGAGAGAGAGAGAGAGAGAGAGAGAGAGAGAGAGAGAGAGAGAGAGAGAGAGAGAGAGAGAGAGAGAGAGAGAGAGAGAGAGAGAGAGAGAGAGAGAGAGAGAGAGAGAGAGAGAGAGAGAGAGAGAGTATAAACCGTGAAAAAGAACCGGACCTAGCACGGAGCCCTGAGGTACCCCATATTTCAGAGGTACCTCGGATGATCTTTGTCCATTCACGTCAATACTCTGGAGTCTCCCACTGAGATAGGACCTGAACCATTGCAGAGCAGTGCAGTGAAAAGTACAACTGTATACTGAAAAATCAGGATTATTTTGCATGTTTTTGCATTTCTTAGACTACTCTACACATTATATGCTATTATTACTATAGTTATTGTTATTAACGTTTGAATATAGAACTTCCAATCGGCGGCCAGCTTTGGAGATTGGAGATCTGAAAGGGAGAAAGTGCAAGACAGAGGCAGAGAGAGAGAGAGAGAGAGAGAGAGAGAGAGAGAGAGAGGTAGAGCCAGACAGAGACAGACAGCCGGACGGACAGATGGACAGACAGAGTGGGGGTAGAGATATAGAGACACGGCTGCAACCAGCACGAAGCATGATGACATCGTCAGGCACTGACTAGCAGCAAGAATGCTGCAATCAATACTCCCAGGCCTTGGGAAATGTGTGCCTCAGATGACCATCCGACCTCGTACTTCCATAAGGCCAGGCTCAAGGGTGCCCGCATTAAGACTGCCGCTATGCCGAGAGCAAAATGAACAGCGCCGCGACAAAATGCACAGCGTATTCCCGCGACTTCCGCCTCGGAGAAGAATATGTCTCACCTGATGCTTCATTATTCGCCACATGTTCAACACGATGCGGCCACCAATGCGCAGCTGATTGTCGAAGTGCGAAGCCGAGTCCAGCGGCTCCTTGTCTTTAACCTTGTCGGCACCTGCGGCTCTCCTTGCGGGCACTCGTGAGAGCAGCTCCTGCAGGTCCATACTCAGGCAGCTGGATCGCTGAACCAGGTAACCGAGCGAACGCGTTTGGACATCCCATCCACAAAGGATGTCGGGGTCCCACCTGCGAGTTGAATGCACCACTTGAGAGTGTGCAGGCACACCTGCATGGCCAACGGCAGCAGGACCAGACCAGCGGCAGGAGGCACAGGTGGGTGGAGGCACAGCAGCACAGCAGGGTATGCCACTCTCAAAGACAGCATACTTCCTGACGACGTTAACGAACGACATCAGCACGTCGGCCTCATTTGAGAGCTCCGTGACGGACACGTTTCGCAAGCCGTACGACGACGCTGCTCTTCCGCTCGTAGCAGGGCGGGCGAGCGGCTCTGTGCCAGCACCTCCGCTGCAGCGGGCAGTGGCCTCACACGGCGCTCCACCTGCCCCAGCACCGGCTCGAGGTGATTGGGCGACTGCACCAACGGCAGCATCTCCTGAGGGAAGTCCGCTGTGCACACCTGAAGTGGCAGCGATGCACGATTAAACAACTATTGTAAACGGAGCTGCGTGTGGTTTAGGATGCACCCAGCATAGCGAATCGTAGCATAAGCTTTTGCGCTCTACACTCGAGAGAGAGAGAGAGAGAGAGAGAGACAGAGACAGAGTGACAGAGACAGAGAGAGAGAGACACACAGAAAGACAGACAGACAGAAACAGACAGAGACAGAGAGAGAGAGAGAGAGAGAGAGAGAGGGAGAGAGAGAGAAGAGAGAGATATAGATAGAGAGAGAGAGAGAGAGAGAGAGAGAGAGAGAGAGAGAGAGAGAGAGAGAGAGAGAGAGAGAGAGAAGGGAGAGAGAGTGAGTGTGTGAGAGAGAGAAAGAGATAGAGAGATAGCCAGATAGAGAGAGATGGATGATAAATAGATAGATAAATAGATAGAGATCTATTTATCTATCTATTTATCATCCATCTCTCTCTATCCCCCAATTCCCGAATCGGCTGGCGGTGCCGCCGGGTGCTGGTCGACCTCACCAGCCTGCGGCAGTGGTGCAAAGCAGTAGGCAAAGCTCAGGTCGCCGCTGCACTCGTCCGTGTCGCTGTGCAAGTGAACGAATATGGCTGACACGGAGTCTTTCAGAGGATTGGGCTCGAGGGAGGCACGTGTGCCCACGTGCACTTCGACGCTCATCACGGTCAGGTGCTGCACGAGGTTCTGCTCGGCGTCGTTCTTTGCCGGCGCATCGCACAGGCTTCTCTCGAAGCCATACGTGTTATCGAGGCTGGCCGCATCTATGCGTGACGACGAGCTTCGGTAGCACTGCGTCGTCACACAGGGCGCCTGACCCGCAGGGCTGCCGCAGCAGCCCTCCGCTCCGCTGCGGCGCAGCGAGGCCTCGGAGGGCGGCGACCGAGGTGTGCTCGGCCGTGGCAATGGCACGTCATCGTAGGCGAGCACGGACGCGGGCAGGCAGCCGCGGCGGCGGGCCGGATCAAAGCTCAGATCTCCGTCACTGGCCAGCGAGGAGGCGTCAGCAAGAGAATTGAGCAATGTCAGCAGCGGCGACACGCTCGTGTTGCTGCCGATGTCGTTCAGCAATCCATCTCGTGAGCATTCGGCACTGAGCCGTTGCAGCAGCTGCTGCTGCAACGGCGGCGACTGGAGCCGGCCGGGCAGGACTTCGGCGGCCGACGGAGAGACTTGTGCAGCATCTCTCGCTTCGATGCCAGCAAGGGTGGCAAGCTGTGGCGCTGCGGCACCGGGTGTCCGATGATGAAGATGTGCTTCGCTGCTGCTGCTGCCGCCGCCAGGTGCGCTGCTGCCTGTGCTCTCGGAGGGCAAAATCTCGTCGCCACCGCCGCCCTTGGCTGCTGGACGCTTCTCGCGCGAGGGGCAGGCGGTGGGCGAAGCTGAGCGCCCATTGCTGACTGGCCGACGGCAACGGGCATCGGCTGCACCAGCATCGTCTGCTCGGCCACTGCCGCCAGCGAGCCACTGCTGAGCCGCACGAAATGTGGGTGGTCGCAGCAGCGGTGTCCAGATCAGACAGTGCTTATGCGGCCGGCCTGTGAGGCCCGATGAGGCAGCGGCAGCCGAGGATGCGACGCTGCCAAACAGGTGCTGGCCGCAGCGTAGCAAAGGCGCCGCCACGGTGGAGCAGTACTCTGCCAGTTCGGAGAGCTGACAAAAATGAACGAGCAAACATTAAACTGCACCGCTGCCTAGCACAATGGCAGCGGCAGCTTCTGCTGCGAGGGCGGGGCTGTGCTGGAACGAATGCAAACGGTGAATGCAATAGCTTACCAGTCTCGACTCGAAACGAGAGCTGCATGCCTGAACGAGGCTGTCCCTGAAAGCGATCGCTCGGCAGCATTAACGTCACGCCCGAGAGCAGACTCAGATTGCGTGTCAAAGAAAGCACGAAACATTGCGGCTGGTGCGAGCAGCAGCAGACAAAGGGAAGCAACACTAGCTAGGGTGGGCAAAGGTGCTTCAAATACTAAGCTATCAGCAGCTGGTTGCAGCCTCCGAAGGGACTCCGAACAAGTGGCTAGGCTTACACGCATACACCAAAAGCAATGCAAGTGATATCTCCTTTGCAGCAAATGTTAAGTGCCTAGGAAGAGATTGGGTTCTCTGAGGGCGCCATATCAAGTGTATTATTATTATAAAGGCTGCCGATCGGATCGTTAAAGTAAAAGTGAGCTTTTTGAACCACCTCATGAATAGAGCAGCAGAAGAGCCTTCTGGCGGCTTTCTTCACAGCCACTTGCAGATGGCTGTGATACAAGGCTGGCCACAACAGGAGTCGAAGCTTCGACAGGTCGAAGGTCGTGAAGCGAGAGTCCACACTCCTCCCGGTCAACGACCTGGGATGGGGCAATCGCGACTGGGCCGCCACTGACGAACTTGACCGAGCGAGGGACTGAGCTGCTGACGACCGGGCGCCACCCAAGGACAAACGCCTGCCCGCTGCTGCTGCTCCTGCAGGCCACGCTAGCGGCACTGCCGCCGCTCGCAGACGCAGGCGCACAACCCACTTGACAGCCTTTTGGTAATCCTTGCCATTGCCAAAGTACGGGTGCTGATGCCGCTCTTTACCCAAGGCGAAGTCGAGGCTCGACGCTTCGACCTCGACGTACGACGGAGGTCTGAGAGCGGGAGTCCAGGACAGCGGGCAGCAGCAGGCAGCCGCAGCAGTAATGGCTGCTGAGCAAGCAGCTCCATCGTCAGCGGTCGGCGGTCGCCGGAGGTTGCGTGCGCACCTCGCAGCAAGGGCGGAGGGCTCAGCCGGAGGAGGAGGAGGAGGAGGAGTTGCAGCCGCCTTGGCCAGCAGCAGCTCCGCTGCGTCGCCGCACGTCTTCTCGACGTCGTCACCGTAGGCGACAGGAGCTTGGGCGTCGCGTCGCGAGCACGCTCCGAGCAACGAGGCATCGGCGGCCACCAGATCGCCGGCGTCCGCTGTCCCGCTGACGTCAGGTAGCTGGGACGTCGCCACGAGGTCTGACAGGTCGGCCGGACACAGGGCGTCTGCCAGCGGCGGCAGCGGAGCGCCGCCGCTCGAGCAGGCGCCGCGCAGCGCTTTAGCCGGCGTGCTGCTGAACAGCAAGCCGGCGAGCGACCGCCGAGCCGCCAAAGCACCTGAGACTCGGGGCCGCCGAGCGACAGGGCTACAGTGCCGATCTGCTGCCGCCTGGCCTCGGCACGAACGTGCAGCGCCGGCGTCATCGTTCGGCTTCGTGCTGTCGATGGACGGCGCGCAATCGTCGTTGCACTCTGCCGACACTACGCTGCACTCCTCGATGGCGGAGGCGTCGAAGGAATCGAGCGTCCCGCACAGCACAGTGGAACCTGAGCTGGAAGCGTCTGCCTCTATGGTGTCGTCCAGCTGCGGGCTGCAAGCGGACGACGCACCCGAGCTGTCAACGATGACGACAGCTTCGTCGTCGTCGCCGCAGCTGCCTTCGTCGACGATGACGCCGGTGCACCACTGCGCAGCGGCAGGAGGCTGTGTCGGCAGACTGCGCAAGCGGGTCGTCTGCATGTGGCTAGTCGTCGTCGTTGCCGCCGCATCGCCCAGCAGCAGCCGACCGGACGACGCGTCCGCCTGCTCCAGACTAGGGCGGACGCGATCGCTTGCCCCAGTTGGTCGAGATGAAACCAGCGGAGATGAAGTCGAGATGAAGCCAGCCGAGTGGAGCGGCCACGGAGCTACTGGCGCAGCGGCTGCAGCTCGTCGAATGCTCCGCACGGCCTGCTGGCCGCCGCCACACATGGTGCCGCTGCTGCTGCCGCTGTCCTCCAAGCTGATGCCACGCTTGAGCGAGCAGACGCCTCGTCTTGCGCAGACGCCGCTGCTCGTCGCCGACGACGGCTGATCGCTCGAGTCGTCCGAGTCGGAAAAAAGCGCGCAGCCACTATTGCTCGGCGAGGCTCCGAGGGAGGCGTGCGGTGGCGACGACCTGCCCATCGATTCCGAGTCCGAGAAAAGGCTCATGCTGCTCAGCGCATCGCTGTACAGGGCCACGTGATCGTCTGCGGCGCAGCTAAAATACGATGCGCTCGGGCGGTGCGCTGTTGCTTCGTCGACGACCGATCGTGGCGGCGGCGGCGAGCGCGCTCCTCGACAAGGGCCACTGAGGTCCACGACGCTCCAATGGCCGGCGGCCGCCGCGCACTCGCTGGAACTGGGAGCGGCAGGCGCCAAAGAATGGCAAGATGGCGACTGCTGCTGTGACACAGATGGCGGAGCTGGCAGCTCGATCGCTGCCGCCTCGGCAGCTTTGAGTCCCGAACGTGAGTGCCGCTCTTCAGCGCGGCAGGCCAGGTCTCGCGCGTCACCGAGAAGATCCGCAGACCGAGAAGACCCGTCCACTCGGCAAACGCAAATCCTCTCGCGACCAACCTTTGAGAGGTCGATGCGGCTCCAGACGCAGAATGGCACCACGAGCGAACCACTCACGCTAGCGGCAGCTCGAGGCGGAAGCAGAGACGACAGCGGAACGCAGCCGGAAGCAGCAGCTAACTCAGACTCGGCTGCGGCAGACCGCCCTGTGCCGGGCCCCCGCCGGCGGCCGAGTCTGAGCTGAACTCGAGCCGAACTCGGCGCTTCTCCGTGACCGGAAAGCAGCTGCTGTCGCGGCTGCTGTCGCTCTCTGGTCACTTTGCCGCCGCCTCTGCAGCGACCCGGCCGATTATCGTCGCCGTCGACTCGGCGGCGGCAGCCACCCGGCTCGAGACTAGGAGCCTGCCGTGACGTCGCATCCGCATAGGCTCGAAGCGCGCCGCCCGTGGGCTGCGGCGGCCAGTCATCGGGGGTCGCTGGCCGCTCGCCCGCTGAGCAGGTGTCGCCGCCCCAGCCGCGTTCGGCAAACGGAGGACTTGCGCCGCTCTTGCCGCCGGACAGGAAGCGCCTCTTGACGATCGGACTGTGCATGGAGGCGTGCGTGATCGTTCTGCAGCGCTGCCCACCCGACGGCAAAGCGCCGGCGGCGGCAGCGCCGCCTCTCTTTTTTGCCGCTGCAGCGCTTGGCCGGCGGCGCACGCTGGGTGGGCGCCGGTGAGGGGACGACTTGCCGAGCGAAGCGTCCGGCCGAGGATGGGCCTTGCGCGATACAGTCGCGCTTGCCGAGAGGCCTTCGTCCGGCGGCGTCGAACGAGCGGAGGTGCCTGACGAGTGGAGCTGATTGCGGTCGTGCGCAGCCGCGGCTGACCATTGGGCAGTGCCTCTGACCGTCGGGGCGGCAGCGGCAGCAGGGGCCGGTGGCTCAGTGGACTTGGCATCGCCGTGACCGCTGCCCGGCGACGTGCCAGGAGAAGAAGCCGCTGCTGCCGCCACTGGATCTCGGCCACTGGAGCCTGGCGCTTGCAACGGACGATGGCTCGTCGGCGGCGCACTGCCGTAGCTGGCCAACGTTAGGCGTAGCCTCTTGGTGGACCGGTCGTCGCTTTGCAAGGGCACCGGCCGTTCGGAGCTCTGCCGCTCAGGCTGCACGGGACCGGCACTCACGGCCGTCGAGCTGCCCCGGTCAGCAACCATTGAATCTGGAGGCCGCGTTGCGACGCCTCGGCCTGTGCGAGCAGCGGGGTCGTCGCAAGATCGGCCGGACGATGCGGTCTGCCGCGTGGAGACTGCGGCAGCTTCCTTGGTGCACACGTGCGAGTAGGAGGCCGCGGCGCCCAGCCTGCGGCGCTTCTTTCCTCTTTGAGCCCCTGCAAATTGAACAAAGAGTGAGCGACGCTTCGACGACTTCGACTCGGGCAGCTCGCGGCTCCGATACAGTGCTGGCGCCGTCAGAGGGCAAAGGGCAAAGGGCAGAGGAGCAAAAGTGAGCCAGCCCTGCGGAAGTCTCCAGGACGCCGCTGCACAGGCTTGCACTGCCGCATCACGCACGGCCACTGTGGCGGCGGCAGCGTGGCGCGGGCGTCTGAGGCGGCCGAGGTTGCGCGCACTCACCGCCACCAGTGGAGGCATCTGAGTCGTCTGCGGCACCGTCCAGCTGAGACATTGACCGCTTGGTGCGCGTTGGCCACGCTGCTAGTAAAAGAAGTAGCGTGATGACGCCAGCTGGGCACGCAATGCCATCTATGCCGATATGAGCTCAGCTATTGACACTCCTACCCTTGACACTCTCCATTAGCCGTTTTCTCACCTTCTGAGTGATCAGACCTCGGAGGAAAAAATGCGTCCTCGGTCGGATGGCTGACAGGTGGTTGATCTGCTGGAGCTTCGGGGCTTCAAATCAATGCATGCGCGGTTCGTCTGGACTTTGAAGACAGACTCAACCAGCAGTAGGTTTACAAACACACAGGAAATACCGACAATCGAAGCGTTCACAGTCAGCGTAGACGTGGCTGCTACGATGCTAGTTAGCAATCGAGACAAGTTCAATGGCATGTCAACTCCAAGAGCAGTTCACCAGTGGCTCGATTTCAAACGTTTGCCAATGCAGACGAAGCTTCCCGGTCTTAGCTCAAAAAGTTAGTATCCTACGTACTAACTTGATACATGAAAAGCCATCAGCCATCAGCTGGAACAGTGCGAGCAAAATTAGGAAACGGCTAAGAAACTACGACATGCCGATACTTCAGGTACCGGGAGCTTGGCTAGGATAGTAGTTTCCTTTCTAACAGTTTCGCTTCGACAGACAAACGATGACAGCCTGAAGCAAGAAGCTGTTTTTACGCGTCAGTTGGCAAAACACTCCTGCTACATTACCACATTTGCACAGCTCTGCCATGCGCTTGCATTGCAATCCTTAATGATAATGATAATAATAATAATAATAATAATAATAATGCACTTGATAAAGCACCCTCAGAGAACTTAATCTCTTTCTAGGCGCTTAGACATTTGCTGCAAAGGGAAAACAATCGAGCAGTACTTGTCATCGAAACGTGAGTCATCGAAACGTGAATCATCGAAACGTCTGCTGCAGCAGACGCAAGTACGCGAGGCACGAAAGCCGAGCAATTAACTGCTCCGCTCACACCAGCTTCTAGGGCGGCACGGCCAAACAAAGGGGGAGCACAAATGTCGAGCAGGAAAGGCACTGGGCACTGCCAGCGAGGCGTGAGGAGACCGAGACGAAGCCTGAGCCGCGGACGAAGCGCGGGCCGCTGACGCCGCTCGCACACCTGGCCGGGCTCGCGGCGGCGGCCGCAGGCGATGCCTCCTCATCCACGTCCCAGATGAGCTGGCTCATCTCTGCCGTCTCGAGAGCATCGTCGTCGGGCGACACAGTGACAGCGCCCGGTGCGAGCAGTGCATCGTCGTCTGCCGCGTGCGAGCTGAAGCAGCTAGCGTACGCGCGCCTCGATGGCGACTCGCTCGACTCCCCATCGACGTCGGCGAGCGAGGGCCGCCTCTGCTGCCGCTGCCGAGGCGACGACGCCGGCGAAGGCGTCGTCACCGCGGCCCGGCTCGGCGCTCTGGCCGCGGCAGCGTCTGCGGCCAACGCTGCCTCGAGCGAAGTGCTCGACGAGTCGTCGAGCGCTTTGCTGACCACTGTCGCCTCCTGGTTCTGCGACCACCTGTACAAGTTGTCCGACGAGCACAGGCTGAGCTGCGAGTCGGCCGCCGTCGCCTCCGCGAGATCGGTCCAGAGCGGGCCCGGAAGTGTGGAAATGCCCTCGCTCGGCAGCGATGGCTGCTTCAGAGGCACTGCTGAAGCCTCGAAAGACGACTGGGTCAGCTGGCTGGTGCCGAATGCCAAGGAGTCGTTGCCAGCCATGTCAGCTAGCAGAGCGGCGAGGCCGTCTTGGTCAACTGCAACGCCAGTCGTGCAAGCCAGCAGGTTGCCTCGCGTGGGGCGCCCATGTTGAGGCGAGGCAGAGCTGGCCGGTTGTAGGACATTTTCCTGTGGACGTTTCCCCCGGGCGGACCCTAGGACATTCCCCCCCCCCGGTAGGACATTTCCCCACTATGTTGATGAATGTATTACTAAGAATACAGATTACACACACACACACACACACACACACACACACACACACACACACACACACACACACACACACACACACACACACACACACATATATATACATATACAATTAAATGAAGTTCGTGCTCTATTAAAATAAAAATCAACTTAGTAAAATTAGAGAAATAGATGGATTGAAAGGATGGTTTCTAATGGAGCGAGAGGCAATGGCGGTTTCGGGGCTGGGGCAGCGGCCCGCTAAACAGTTTGGTTCCATGGAAGTTCGGTCCCGCTCGACGCCGCCAGGCACGTGTTCGTACCTGTCAAAGCGGGCACACACTATGGTGTGCCGCCCGTTCCTGCAAATGAGCGCTAAGCCTCAGAGGTCTACTGAGTATAACTCAACCTCAAGAGATCTAGTTGTGCCTTAATACACACTAATTAAAGCGTGGAATACGAGCAAGGGTGGATTTAGGCGGCAGAGGAGCAGCCCGCCCTAAACCCTAAAACCTAAACACTAAACACTAAACCCTAACCCTAAATGCTAAAGCCTAAAGCCTAAAACCCTAAACACTAAACCCTAAAGCATATAGGGGGGATAAATGTCCTACCCCAGGGGGAAATGTCCGGGGGAGGGAATGTCCAGGGGGGAAATGTCCGTACCCCAGCTGGCCGCTGTCGCAAGCAGCGTAGCAAACACTCCGCCTTGACGGGCCAGCTCAACTCAGACGTAAACAAGCCGAGGCAGTGCAGGGTGGCTTGGCCGAAACACAAACAACAGCTGTCATGGGGTTTCACTCAGAACATGCACGGCGAACTCTGCACAGGATGACTTGGAGATGGAAGAGAAGACATAGAGAGGAGAGAGGGAGGAGACACAGAGGAGAGAGAGGAGAGAGAGAGAGAGAGAGAGAGAGAGAGAGAGAGAGAGAGAGAGAAGGGGCAACATACGTATGTGGGATGCACTCTCAAGCCTTTGCGTAAAGCACACGACGTCTTTTACGCTGTCTTCGTTCACAGACGCCGTAGTGGAGCCAGCATGGAGGCCATCCGAAGGCACCACGAATGACCCGTGGTCGTCCTCCGGCAGGCTAGGGCAGAGAAAGGCAAAACAATAGAATGCTGCCATGCCCACTCGTGGTGAGACTGGCAGCAGGCGCTGGAGGAGGCAGAGAGCGCAGCAGCCGTCGAGCGGCAGGGCAGGGCAGGGCAGGGCAGGGCAGGTTCAACGAACGACAACAGGCAAGAAACACCTCAAGCATCAAACAGCAGCAAGCATGCCCAAAAAAAGAGCTACCACTAGAGCCTTATCTAAGAGAGTCGGGGCACGGTGAGGGCGAGTGATCCTTTAGTTCTCTATTATCTGCTGTGCAAAAGCGTGGTGATTAAGAGTGTCAGCTTCACGGCTAAGTTTGCTAGCTTTCAACTAGGTACCTTTACAAAAATTCTGGCCTCATTAGAAAGAGATAAACACAGCTAAGCTGGTGCATTCGCTTGCGCTGGTGTGCCTGCGACATCGAATTTGGACTTTTTCAATTCGGCGCTAGCAGTTTTTAATAATAATAATAATAACATACACGGTAAAGCACCCTCAGAGAACTCAATCTCTCTCTAGGCGCTTTGTATTTTCTACAAAGGAAACACGTTTTTTCTGTTTGTTTGTGCAATAAGATTATAACAGTTGGTGCAAAAGTCTGCAGCTAGGCTTGTCTGAATGAACGTCACAACAGGCACAATTAAATCGCTTCTCACTGATCTGCACTAGCTTTCCATCAAGCCGAGTATCGACTTCAAGGTTCTGTCATTCACTTTAGATTCCTTCGGTCGCTAGCTTATGTCTAAAAGTCGACGTATGTCCTCATAAGACTTAGCATCGTACCACAAGCTCTTCTGACTCAAACCCGTTTAGCTGTGCTTCGAACCAAACTCAAATTGAATGGAGACCGTGCCTTCAACTCCTATGTCCCAAAGGCTTGAACTCATTCCCGACTGAAGTCACGTCATCCCCTGACAAGACAACATTTAAAAAAAGCTAAAAGAAACTTTTCATCACAGCATTCGCTCTGTACGAGTGATCTGTGCTTTATGTGCTTGTGCGTGCTGACACAGTGCAAGCTAACACTAAACAGTTTGAGACTAGAAACAGATTTACTTCTCTTAAGGCGAAATACAAATGTGCTATTGTTAATATTACTACTGTTGTTGTTCTAAAGGTTTGATGCTGAGCGCATAAGACAAAAATGCAGCTTTATCCATAAATATTCCCTTCAGATACCGAAACATTATGAGTGTCATGATGTACGGCCAAAGAAAGATTTGCCTCGGGACAACTGAAAGTGCCATATGCACAGGTGCACACATCACACGATCTGATCACACGATCGCGCAGCAGTTCTTACATGGTCACTTGGCTCACAACTTCGTGGAAGCGATCCAGCCACTTGTTTTCGAGTTCTGTCAGCTTATAGGGCTCTCTCGCTAAAAATAAAAGTAAAAACCAACATTCTTCCAAGCTTCTATTGCATGAGCTCAGCCGACCAGCACGCTAAACAATAACTAATAACTAATAACAACTAATCTACCCATATTCATTCGCAGCGCTGCCATTAATAACTAAGCATATATGCCTGGATAGGCAGCAATAGAATATTCCTAAGGGTAGGACTCCAGCTATCAAGTTAGCACCATTCAGTGGGAGCTTAATGACCAGAGACCGACCTGGAGCTGGTTAATGCAGCAGGCACTCAACGCAGTACTGGCAGCAGTGGCTCACCAACAGCAGCAGCAACAACCACAAATCTGCAGTATCGCCTAGTAAATCCCGGTCAGGTTTTAGAGCTAATCACTACACAAGGTCTGCGTTGCTGCAAGTGTACAGCAACCCTCTCAAGAATGCAGACTTATGCTGAGCGTCTCTACTTGTTTGTCTTTATCCTTTGGCTTTATCCTTTTTTTTGGCTGTATCTCTACTTGTTTGTCTTTATCCTTTTGGTTTAATACTACAATCACCAAGCCCTTCTTCAGAGCCTCTCATCTCGCCAGGGCATCACTGGTACTGCACTGCAAAGGTTTAAGCCATATCTCGGTGGGAGACTTCAGAGCATTAATGGGTAAGGACAACAGTCATGTGAAGAGTCTCGCAAGGAAGGGGGTACCTCATGGATCTGCACTTGGTCCACTTGTTTTCACAATTTAAACTCCCCCTCTTGCCAATATAATCGCCAAGCAAAATCTAGGCATTTGTTTGTATGTACAGAACATTCAGCTGCACCTAGACATTGGTCCTTCCCTGCTTTCCGGCAGGTCAAAATCTCTCAAATCCCTTGCAGTATGCATTACTGACACACGCACTTTGATGGCATCACATTTTGCAGATGTTGAGATGATAAAACCAATCTAATAGCAATCGGTAAACCCAGTGAAACTAAGAAATTGGAAAACCTATTCATCAAAAAGAGTTCAGCCGGCACATCTCATGTAGTATCAGCACGAAATCTGATCGATCCTTTCAAAAACGATCCACTAGACGACCACGTACAAAGTGCCACAGTCGAGTCTGCCTATTTTCAGCTACCTAACATTGCAAAAATTCGGGCCTACTTAGACAGGGCTCCACATTCAAGTTGGCTCATGCATCTGTGTCAGCCATCACGATTTATCTAGCTCACTGTCGGCTGGTCTTCCGGCCTGAGCCGTAAGAAGCTTGCAGTTGGTGCAAAACTCCTGCAGCTCGGCTTGTCTGTTGTGAACGTTGCAGTTGCCACTTTACAAGACTTCTCATCGACCCGCACTGGCTCCCCATCAAACAGTGTGCCAACTTCAACGATTTGCCACCCACTTTGAAGTCCCATAGTTCTGTTGGTTAAGCCTATCTATTCGAACCACTTTCCAATACGGCTAGGCATCATATCCCCCGTTGTCATGACTCAAGTCGTTTAGGTGCAAATCTTAACATCCGCAAAACCTTTGGAGACCGTGATAGAACTCACTTTCGCCAGACCTGACTACAATTGAAAAGAAGCTAAAAATGGACCTGTTCCTCACAGCATTTGTAGGTCCGTGTGAACTGTTTTTTATGTGCTTACATGTGCTGATGCTGGGCATGTTATGAAAAAACAATTGATATGCTTCCTTTAGAGCATAGATGAATTGCCTAGAAAGAGATCGAGTTCTCTCACAAACGCCTTATCCCTACTAATTAAAGTCCGACCAGTTTTTCCGGGTGTAATAGCCGTCTATGACTCAGCAAAGCGAGTCTACAAGCAGTTAGATGTAGTTACTATTATTAATATTATCAGCAGGACAGCAGCAGCTGCAGCAGAAGAGCAGCACTGCAGCCCTATGACAAAGCACCAGCAGCAGCAGTGGTGGCGGCTGATTGCAACCACGGCGCGACATTTCAAGCTAGTGTAGCGTGCGACTTGCAGCCAGGCTGACCTTGGGACGGCTGCATTGCCACCTGAGAAGACAGCCCCTTTGATTTCCTTCGGAACTGCTCGTCAGTCCACAATGCCAGCAGTCCAGGATTTGTGCCAAACGTTGCTTCGAATAGAAACAGCAGCAGAAGTGTCAGCCGCTCATCACGGCACCCGCATCACGTTCATATCACTTCAATACCGTGCGGCAGTAACAAGGTTACAAAGAAACCGACGATGCGACAGGAGCCAATAATCAGTTCAAACCACCTCCGGGCACAGGTCGCAATTGCTCCGCGCAAGTGATTCGCACACCTTGAGCATCAGTCCGATTCAGGATGTCTTCAGCCATCACGTCAACTTCCAGCTCGCAAGTGCTCATCTTTGCAGCTGCCTCGGGGTCGAGCACCAGGTCTGGAGCAAGCAGGCTCGGATTCCACTTGCCATCGACGGCGCCTCCCGCTCGACTACACGGCTCAGCAATGACTGCAAGAAAAGCCGACGTCTTTTACAGCAGCAATAGCAGCAGCAACTGCAGCAACAGCAGCAGCAACTGCAGCAACAGCAGCAGCAGCAACAGCAGCAACAGCAGCAGCAACAGAGCCTGCACGGGCTTGCTGCTGCCAAGACCTCAGCAGGTGGCACGGCGTATGTATGCGTTCGATTGGCTGCAGCCGCCGCCACCCCGGCGACCGCTAAAAGCTTCCGACCAAATTGTTCAGAGCAAATCGGCCTGGGTTGGCAGCCCCAGCCTTGGCCGCCCTTCCACGGCTAGGCTGTGTGGTTGCTAGTGCGTGCTGAGGCATGCACTTGTCCGCACGTCAGAGTCTTCGCTTTTTATTTGCATTTTCATTCACAAGACACGCTATCGCCGAGAGACAGCTCCTGGTGGACCACATTGCAGCACCTTGTCCAGCAGCTAAGGTCTGGAGGAGCATCGATGAGCAACTAAGCACACTCGAGCTCGGCTGAGGGCGGCCACCCGTCCGCCCCCTCCCCTTCGCACATTACAGATTTACACGGAATGCAAGCGCGCCGCTGAGATGCCAATCAGACCGCGTCGACTGCCGGAAGTGGGGAATCACTTTTGCACTTGCGCTCTGTGACACTCGGGCCGACTAGCGGACGCTGGCACACTAGAGACTGAGCTGACCAGCAGCAGCAAACCAGATGCTATCGGTAAAGCAAAGAAAGGGTGGCCTATGTGCTGTGGGGCCTCACTTACATTTAGGTGGAAGCAAACCAGCAGCAGCGGGAGCAGCCATAGCAGCGTGACCCACGTGGCCACCGCCGCTGCTCCACGACTCGAACTCAGCACACACGCAGCGCGAAGCGAGGAGCAAGCGCCTCGCAGCTGGGCTAACATCGCAGCAGTGATGCTCCAATTTGATGAAACAGCTTGGCTAGTGAAACGCTGGAATGTACCAACCAGATGGAACCGTATCAGCCAGATTGCGGCAGCAATCTAAAGATTATTAGCGGCTCCTGAATTACAAGCTGTGGCAACCAGATATCAGGATATTTGATAACTAACGGTTTCTGTCGGCTGTTTTCTGGACATCGATATTCTGGTCATTCGTATTTCGGACGCGGTGAGCAGTGCGTTATGGCTAGTGTCCAACACACGATAGCCCTCTGGGGCAGTCGAAGAGACTGTTCTAAAGGCTGAGGAAACAACCTTGCTGTGTTGAGGTACGGGCGCTCTTGATTGAGTCATGCTCGGCCACCGTCGGCATATGTGCTTGCATCAATAACAATAATAATAATAATATTGCACTTGATAAAGCGCCCTCAGAGAACTTAATCTCTTTCTAGGCGCTTTACATTTGCTGCAAAGTGATATGCAATAGAATAGTAAGTAAAATCATGCTTGAAAAACAAACAAAATGAATAATATGGTTAGGGGTGACATGCACAGGGTCAGCATGCAAATGTGGTTAGTGGCAGCATGCACAGTGTCATCAAGGCAGCAACAGCGGCTCGCTAGCTGAGCTTCAAGGCGTCAGCTTTGCTGGCATTTGTCACACGTCGGTAAGGACTAACACGGTTACAAGAGCTATATTTGTGACCTAAGAACTTCAGTGCACAAGCAGCAGCTACAACCCTATTTTGTTACTAGCATGTGCTGCAGAAATGGGTCGCAAAGGCAAGGTTTTCGCATGCATAATGCAGTGCACACACCCGTGCAGGGAATCGACAAACTAATATGGTGGCAGGTGGTGGACCACCTCAGCCAAACTCTGCCGACACCGCCGATTACAGCTTTCTAGCATATAAAAAGGTCTCTGGCCTACAAAAAGATGCAGAATGTGCACCTTTAGAAATCGTTGATCCAAAAACATTCTTCATTGGTGCATGATTTCAGGATTATTTTCAAGCATAATAATCAGCATTTTTCTCAGCATTTCCTTTGAAGAAGTCATGAGCTGCCAGTTCAACGTGTGCACGTTTCATGCGTACTTGATTTCGGATTTGCACGTAATTTGAGAAATGTCACCGATTTGGGAGCACACAGATACCTTAGCAGCGGTCACAAGTGTATATTATACATACGGTCGTACTATCCCTCTATCTGCAGGCACAAAGACTTCCGCGTAAGTCTATGCAATCAAGAATTGAATACTTCGTAAGCAATCAACAATCAAGTGTCGAGCAATCACAAACTCACTTTGGTCCTTTGCTAGTCGAAACTTTGCAGCAGACACGTTAATCATATTCATCCCATACAGGCAGTAGTCAATGAAGAACTACAATACAAATCGCAAGCATAGAAGGCTTGCATAACACAAGCAATCTGATTGCTCGATGCGGACAGAGGGCGGCGGCGTGCGCGAGCAGCAGCTTCGGCTGATTATCTACGATTATCTGACCTGCAGCATGTACGGAACATGAGCTTCGTGCGGCTGGAAGGATCGATGCATGACGGCGCCGCTTAGCAGCAGGTCGGCGGCCCTGCAAGCGGTCAGCAGCACGGGCGCATACCGAGCTGTCAAATGCACCGTCTGACGCTGAGACGGCAGGCTCGCACTTGCCGAGCCATGTAGCTGCTGCATACAGGGCTAGCGACCAAGAACTGATGCCCCACCCTCACCCTAGGATGCTGAGCCCCTGCCCAAATAGTGAAGCACTCACTGTAGATTAGCATTCAGCTGGGTGTGGGGGAGGGTTAAGCACAAGCGCTGCAGTGCGGCCGTGACTCGACGAATCGCCGAAATCGATGCTCCCGATGCCATGCTTCTACAGAACCAGTATGGCTAAGCTTAAGAAATGCTACGGCATGCCTGAACAGGTCAGCAAGTAGTTGTTAATCAGTAGTGGTAGTGAAATTAACCACATGCAACCCCCCCCCCTACTCTCGACATGCATCGAAATAACAAAAGAGCTGTGAACAAACCCGAATCCAGAGAAACCAGATAGAGGCTCAAGTATCGCCCTGGGCAGGCTCCGTGGCTACACACGATCGCGATAGCACAAAGTAGGTCACCAAACGTCCATTGCCATGAAGTGAGTGTCAAACGTTCTATTGCTCGGGCCGATGGCCGATCAGCCGGGCACGTCTGATAGAGATCAGAGCGAGAAGCATGAGACTGAACTGCCCAGGACCAAGCTGCCCGAGACCACCTGCCGTGGTTGCCAGCTTTTAATTCCTCCCTGACAATCACGCCTCATTTTGGCCATGAAGAGTGTGCAGTTTACTGTTAACAGTAATGTTGGTGGAAAAAGTGTATGCTTACCTGTACACCATGTACGGATTATAAAAGTAAAGCTTGAGAAAGTAGCTCTCCTTGTGATGAAATCCATACAGTGCTCTGCAAAGCAAACAAACCAAACCGCCAGTGTAAGCCACAGTAGCGCTCGGCCCTTGCCAAAACAAACTGCACCCCAATTGTATAGCAACATGGCGTAAGATGAAGATTTTGCCACTGTGCTAACTCTCAAAGTCTGGTGAGACGGTGGCAGTTAAGACTAGTATTAGCACTAGTGCTGGTGCATTCTGCTAACAGCCATCAAAAGCGAACCGATCGATACCGACTGTGGTTGTACACACTCAGCATACCTCAAGTAGTAGATCTCGGTGGCTTTACAGAGGTCGAAGTTTACAGCACAGCCGATAGCTGAGCAATGACACAAGCTGCTGATCGAAGGATAGAAAGGCCACACCCGGTCACGATCACGGTATGGGCAACTGACATTTAGTTGCTGGCCTCCTCGCTTGCATTGCATAACCACCCCTAGGTTGCCGATGACCTGCACAGCAAGGCTAACATTGCCGGGCAGGGCAGGATGGCTAATTAGGCTGTCCTCAGCAGTTCTGCACAGACAGCAGCAGCAGCAGCACCAGCGGCGCATGAATAGGGGTAGGCTCGTGTGAAGTTAGGCAGCAGAAATGTCGTGTGCGGGTTCTCTATCCTTTCCAAGCCTCTTTTACTTTCTTCAGACTCATCTCCCAAATCGCTGTGACATATTTTGATGGTGGCTCGGAGTGTCATCTGCCCATGGCCCACCTGCCTCGGCACCATTGTCTCTCCCTAGGACTGGAGGTCGTGAATGACGGGTAGGCGCACCAGCCCACCCACGATGTGCTCAAAACCTGCACCTGACACGATGATAGTTCGAGCACGAAACCTTTGAGGAGTCATCTGCTGCAATTCTGCAAATGCTGCTGCAAACCCCTCACGATGCGACCCATCGTGACCAATGAAGGTGCAAAAACGAAAGGAATCGGAAGCAGGCACGGCTGGGAAAAGTAGAGCAGCTATCCTAATTGGATTTGCCCTGGTTCAATCATTGTCAAGTGCTTGTAGCTAGGTGTCCTCTTTGGCAAATGCTGGGCACTAAGAAAATGTATGCAGGAGGCATAATCCTAAGCCATTCATAATGTTCTATCCTGATCCCTAAACATGATTATGGACTACTTGCCGCCGAAATGTTTAGCTGAAGATCTCACTAGCTCACGTGGTCTCTCTAGTTTCAACTATTGTAACTCAGCATTGACCGGCCACCAAAAGGCCATAAGGCCGATACAGTGGATAATGAATATGACGACCAGATTGGCCTTCAAATCCAGGAAATTTAGATGCAACTCTCCTTTCCGAAAGGCACTGCGGTGGATCTCGGTCGATCAACGCTTACAGAGCAAAATTCTTACTAAAAATTACAAAGAACGCCGTGGTTTGGCTCCTTCATACCTAGCTGAACTGCTGCACCAGTCTCAGCCTCGCTGTCCACTCAGGTCCTCAGTAGAAAATAAACTAGCTGTTCTAGTCTTTTGCCTCAAGAGATTTGGCAACCCAAGCTTTTGCTCAGCATGCTCACGACTGGGGATTTCACGGTCACAATTTTTGCAACAGCATCTATTCTCCTGCTACTGACTGCGGCTGGCACTCTTCTCCAGCCATCATCATCCTCCTCTGCTCTACTCCCTTACTCCATGCAACTTATTTTATCGATCGTCTTCCTGACTCTGCTATGCTTGTCCCTTTCTCTTCTTTTGTGTGTGTATATATGACGTTTGCGAGCCACTCTAAGCCCACTTACAGCTGCTCAGGCTTTGAGTGTGCTACAGAAAACTCTCAAGCGCAAGACAGCAGAGTTGCAAGCAGCTACACACACATGTACACACACATGTACACACATGCGTCCTTTAAGTTCACACCACACTTCCAGAATCTATTTTTATGAGTGATCAAAAAAATAGAGGCACCGCGACAACTTAAACGCTCTAATAGACATGCTGACCAGATTCTGAAGAGACAACCACAGTGAGCAGGCAAAACAATACATCTATCGTAGAAAATAACTGTAATACCATCAAGGGATGGATGCCATAAATGCATTTTCGCCAGGCTCTCGGGACTCGCTTTAACCCCGTGGTCGTGCATAAAGTGGTCATTTTTTTTAGTTCTGAAGCTTCACATAGCTTACGAAAAGACACTTCGGGTGTGGATCACAAGCAAAAATGCTCTTGAGCATGAATGTTTACTGGTGAAGTCAGAAGCAATACGAATAACAAAATCACTAGCAATGGCAGCCGCCAAAACATACTGCCCTGCCCAGCCCAGACTGATTGGGGATCGGAAATTCGGTGGACAACTTTCGAGAGACGGCGAGTGCACCCAACACACAAAAATCAGCCACTTCAGAGGACTACACGTGTCTACTTTCTCTCACACACTTCTATGTCCAGCCACAGCCGTGCCAGAAGATTTGTGTCATTCACTCGACGGTGTCAATTTTTTTTAATCTGGATCACTTTTAAGGCAAAACACTGTTATTTTCCAATTATTGTTTTCATCCGACAGACCCCATAGATTTCCGGTTCACTCTCGTTTTGGCTTCTGAAATGGTAGTTCTAGGTTTCATTAAGGTTTCGTTAAAGAGGTCCGGCCCCCTCTAGTTTTGTGAACAAGTAGTAGGAAACAATGATTCTGCGTGCAGAGGCATTGGCATGACTTCACGGACGACTTACACGCAAATGCATGCGCTTGCACAAGCATCCGTACGTGCGAATGCGTGCGTCAGCCTGCGTGTTTGTGCCTGTGCGCACGTGTGCGTGGTCCTGTTGAAGTAGCACAAGCATGCACGGCTCACAACCGAGCACTGATGCTAGATAGTGCTTTACTGTAAAAAAACACTACTCACGTTCCTGACACTGTAGAGATCTTGAAAACGTGCTGCTGGCCTGATGTTGGGTTGCCCATAGACATGTTCAAAGCGCGGTCGACAGACGAAGCCATCGCCTGCATGAACGCCTCCGACGGCCGCTCGTCGCCGACACTCGCGTCGTGCGGCACATAAATATATGGAAAAACGCCGTGGACGTGCATGCACGTCTTCTGACCTGCGACGAGGAGAGGGGGATAAGAGCCGACGATGCAACGCGGAACGAGGAGCAATGCCCGCCAGCTCGCCTCCTTCCATGGGCGACAGCAAACGGCGACCAAACGACCCGGGCCACCCATCCACCGCGTTCCCTCTCAAAAGATGACAGGGGTCTCGTCGTTCAATGTCAAGTTTCAAAGCTGGCTTTAATCTCAAAAAAATCTTGGATCCAAGAGATCTTTCTCTCTCTCTCTCTCTCTCTCTCTCTCTCTCTCTCTCTCTCTCTTTGGATCTTTAAAGAGGGCTAGGATCTTTGGATGGCATGGGGTCTCGTCGTTCAATGTCAAGTTTCAAAGCCAGCCCTCCCAGAGCCCACAGGCCATCGTTCCTCGCCTCATTTACAACAACAGCGCGGCACCATCTTGATGCCCCCTCTCTCCCCCTGTTGATGCCCTCTCCACCCACCCCCGTGGCTCGTTGCAGCAAACAACCACTGATGGCCTTGCACGATGCTGCAGGCACACTTGCATCACGGTAGGGACAGATTCAGTGCGAATCGATGGGGCACTGGCATGGCATGCTCAGTCTAAACGTACTGAGCAGGATCAAAGTCATCTGGCAAAACAAGCTCTGCAACTCCCTCGGCCACGTGCACTGCTATGCATCCATTGTGTAATGTATCTCAGTCTGTAACTCCACAAAGTCATAAAGACCATGTGGGCGTTACGCAGGAGAGTTTTGTATAGCACACTCACAGCCTAAGCGGCTTTCGGTACCCATTCGGTACCCAAAAGACTTCGTCTCACGCAACAAAGAGAAAGTGGGAAGCATAGCAGAGTTAGGAGAGCAGTTGAGGTAGTGAGTAGCATAGAAGTAGCAGCTCAGGACCGCTGAAAAGGATGAGCCAGTGTCGGCAGCAGGAGACTAGTTGTCGTTTCATAAGAATCGTGGAGGCGAGCTCCACAGTCTGGGACCTGCAGAGCTAAAGCTTCTTTCTCCAGCGATCTTTAAGCAGAGGAATGGAACAGCTAATTTATTGTCCACACAGGACCTGAGTGCACGAGGAGGCTGAAACTAGTGTAGCAGTTAGGGTGTCCTACGAGAAGCAGTTCAGTTATATCGTCGTTTAGTTTCAAGAAATCTTCTATTGAGCCATTGTAATAATAATAATAATAATAATATTGCACTTGATAAAGCGCCCTCAGAGAACTTAATCTCTTTCTAGGCGCTTTACATTTGCTGCAAAGTGATACGCAATAGAATAGTAAGTAAAATCATGCTTGAAAAACAAACAAAATGAATAACATGGTTAGGGGTTACATGCACTGGGTCAGCATACAAATGTGGTTAGTGGCAGCATGAACAGTGTCAGCACGCATAAGCACATCGAGGACGAATCACAAGGACCCACTAAATGCTGTCCTAAATAGGTATGTTTTTAAGTTTCTTTTAAATGTGGTCAGGTCAGGGGATGTTCTGATGCAGGTCGGGAGGGAGTTCCAGGCTGTGGGAGCATACGAGCTAAATGCACGGTCTCCAAAGGATTTAAGGTTTGTACGAGGTATTTCTAGACTGTTGGATTCCGAAAAGCGAGTGGTACGATGCTTTGCCTGATGGGGTAGTATATCTGAAAGATAGGCTGAAGCCATAGAATGAAGAGACCTAAAAGTGAGCGACAAAACCTTGAAGTCAATCCGTTGCTTGACTGGTAACCAGTGCAGGTCGGCGAGAAGTGGAGTAATGTGGCAACTGCGACGCTCACGACAGACAAGCCTAGCTGCAGAGTTTTGCACCAGCTGCAATCGCCTGATCGCACATGCTGGTAGGCCAGTAAGCAGTGAGTTGCAGAAGTCGAGACGAGATGTCACGAATGCATGGACCAACTTGGACGTGGTATCCTTATCTAAACAAGCCCTAATTTTACGAACCCCCGGGGGTCTTCGCCTCGGTGTGAGGTGCTGGCTCTTCGCCATCCATGGCCGTTTGGGTTTAGGTCCTGCAGCGGGCGATCCTATTTTGACCTCTGCAAGTAGTGGCAATAGCCGTGAATGCTCGTCTGCTGCTAAATAAATGAGGCAGCTAAATCAGTTAAACTTTTTTCCAACTGCACACCGACTTCCAGGTGCCAGTCACTCACTGTAAAATCATACAATGAAACACTTCCTCCTCACTAGCCTAGTGCTTACTGCTTCCAGCGTAACCATTTTGCCACCCACTCATGCGATACGGGTCGCTTAGCCTTGCCTTTAACCAACCTCTTTAACCTTGCCCTTGCAGACCGTG